>JAWZYV010012641.1:0-145790 GCA_038373885.1 Cheiracanthium punctorium | reverse complement strand
GTGGAGTATTCGTATCAAAATCCTGGCCAAAAGTCGAAAATTTTAAATTTGTTTAAAAACAGTAATATATATGTTTTTGGATAGCCTAGTAACTGATGCATCATGTAATGCATGTTTTCGACCATAATTCATATCCAAAAGATGCAACACTCGGTTTAAAAGCAAGTTTCTTCATTTACGGCAAGAGATTTCGGCGTTTCCTATTACTTCGTCTTGCATTTTTTACGGGCTCTTTAAATTAATTTACTGATTTGATACTAAGTATAATTGTAGTAAAATATATGTATTTTGATTATATGTATCTATTAGTTTGAAAAAATAATATGACTTTATTTTAAAAAATTGTAAACTTTTTTTTTCTTATTTTTTTTCAAAGATCCACATTTCAAAAAGCTTTTTGAAGGGGTGTCGCGACTTGTCGTGCCTAATTTCAACTATAATCGTAATTATTACAGTATTGAGTGTCTATTCCAAGAAAAAAATGTTCCCCCAACATCCACCATTTCTTTAAAAAAAATTATTTATATAGCGCCATTTTTATTTTTTCGATAATTTTTCGACGGGTGATCGCAAAAGGGAAACAAACATACTCGCTTGTACTTCTCATAAACTATAAATTATGTGCAAGTGTTTGGATAAAGGTATATAAAATTTCATTTCAGTTAAGATTTAACATCGGTATTTTAAATTCAGTATGTAATTTCTTATTTTTCTGATGTAAATTTGCTTTTCTACATATTCCAAAATTGCCCTTTCTTAGTCCTGTAAATAGTCCCATCTATTTACAGCTTAGTTTTCCATTTATGTCGTAAATTGTGTCCAAAGCAAAAGCTCCCTATTTTTGGATCTCAAAGGTTGGCAACTGTGACTTTGGGTCATTGGAGTGTGAGTGTGTAAACAGAAACACGTGCTAGCTCTTTAAGTCATTTTGAAGTGCTGGCTTGAAATAAATTACTTTCTCCTCCAGCTTGGAATGAGATTTTATGGGTTTCAAGTAGGCTTCTTTTAAGCAGTGTCCTTTTAGCTGCTCTAGACAAAGGCCAACGAAAAAGAGCAAGCCTTATTACAGCGAGACCCTACAACTTCGCTACAGCTAGACCCTACAACAGAGGGGCCCGATGGTGCCCCCCCCCTCTCTCTCCAAAAAAAAAAAAAAAAAAAAAAGTGATTCTGAGTGAAGACGAATATCAGAGTTCAAAAGAATCAGAATGAAAAAGTTAATCTTCAGAAGTCATTAGAAAACTAAGATCCCTATAGTAACTACATTTAGATAAGTAAAAATCTAAAAAAAATTTATGATAAAAATTGGTTTATATAATAAGTAGTATTATATTTATAAGTATTATTAAAGTATTACATTTATATATTTTTATTATGGTTAAGGCACAGCTACACGGCTATTTGCCTAACGGGAAGGTTGCTTTGGGCGGAGGGCTTTTTAAGGGGTTCTAATGCGTATTCTTGATATCTTCACGTGACATCTGGAGAAAATCACCCAAAACTCCAGACAGTTAGATCGACACCCGTGTGGTATTACATTTATAAGTGGTATTATACAATAGCAGTACTTCCCAGTAAGGGACACTCCCCGGACAAGACATTTGTTAGAAACCAACTTCGTGTCGTTTGGCGATAACACGCTTTTTTATATAATTTAAGAAATACATAATACTAAAAAGTAAGTCAAAAGTCAACAGTAATGATTTTAACGTTAAAACACATGAAAAATATTTTTGGCCAGGATTTTGACACAAATACTCCACTGTGCGCCAGTGGGATAAGGCACTAAAATGGTAGAGAGCTGATGTTAGAAAATTCCGGGTTCGGCCCCATCACACTGCTTTTAGCCCAACCCTTTATGTAACAAACTACTCCCAAGGTATAATATATAATAGCATTCAGAGAAGACTTATAGACTTAGAAGAAGGCAACATTGTGCATAATTTTAAAAAATACACTAAAACATTTGATTTAATGAAATAAAAATTTTAATCCATTTATAATAAGCTATAGCAGCGGAATTTCATTGCAAATAGCCTGATGTTAAATAAGACTACAAAATTTAAAATACCCGAGCATTTTCTTGAATTTCATCAGCACATTTTTATAAGATATTACTAAAAATTTTAATGGTATGACTAAAATAACAAAATTTCCTTTAGTGAAATATTTCAGAAGTTTCTTAATGTTGTCAATATGATATAATGCCCGAACGCATCCCCCTCAACTTCTTTAAAAAAAAAAAAAAAAAAACGAAATGTAATTTTTTATTCGTAATAGCCCCACCCGAACTTCGAAATTTTTGCACTCAATGATAAAAAGAAAAAAAAAAAAAAAAAAGATGGCGAATTGTTCTTCCTTCAAAAGGCATGTATACGTATGAACATAAAAAAAATAATAATTTAATATCTTACAGTAACATTTATACATCACGAAAAGTATTAAGAAAACAGTTACACCATGGAAGAATTTCATTACTTCTATCAAACTGATACTTGACCTTGGAAAGATTTGTAGAACAACATAAAAAAATCTGATGTGTCCAACACATGACTTCCTTGCACGTCCATTAGATCAAAAATATTTTCGACGCACTTCCTCTAAACTTATTTGTTTGAAAGAGATAAAATATCAATAATAGTAAGGTTTAGCGATTTCTAGACAAATATTTCGATATCGCCAAGCTGAGTTCAATTTGAAATATTTCCTTCTGACACTTTATTTGGCGATATTTCACCAAAAGCCGACAAACTTGAGATAGTCTGCGAGATTTTGGGGATAGCCAAAGTAGTCATTGACCACAGACTTTCAATGAATTGAATGCATCCATACACCTCAATGTATTTAAAGTCATTTGGCTCACCCTGTAAATAAATTCTCAGTCGATTGCTGTCAAAAAAGATATGGAAAACAGTTAGATATTACAATAGTTCTAAATACAAAAGTTCAAAAATCTACGGGTTAAAGTTTTAGTGTTATACAAAATACGAAATAATTTTTGGCGCCAAATTTGGCGATATTTCGGCGAAACTCGTCAATGTCGACGAAATTTGGCGAGATTTTAAGCATGAACCAAACAATGACAGATTATCGCCAAATTTGGCGATATTTCGCCAAAACTCGCCAAGAACGATGACAAATGGCGATACTTTGGGCATGGACCAAATGACTGACTATCGCCAAATTTGGCGATATTTCGCCAAAACTCGCCAAGGTCGAGGACAGACGGCGAGTTTTTGGGCATGCACCAAACAATGACTGTCTACAGTTGTATTATATTGAAGATGTCCATAGACATTAAAGTACTAAAATTCTTTTCGGTGGTCCTGTATATAAACTCTCCAGTAGATTGGAATCAAAAATCGAGATACACAAGTAGATGTTACAACATTCTTATATATGAAATTTCATAATAGTTTTTGAGATTTGAGAGTTAAATATGCACACACGTACACCAAAAGTCGCCAAGCTTGGCAACTTTTGGCATAGTTCTTGAGGGAGGCACGTGACCCTGGTCGGACCATTACCTAACTTATGTGGTAGGTCGGTATTGTGCTTGAAATGGATGAATGCCCCTAAAATTGCCATTGACCGTAATGTATTGGAAATCTTTTGAGTGTTCCTGTAGCAGAACTACAAATGATAAAGACACTTTTTTAAATGGAGAAATTCATTTTCTAATTCTTTACAGCATACATCACTTCTGAGTCGTTTCAAATAGGCCAATACCTCTAAAAAACGCTTTGATGAATTTCGGCCCATAGAGCGTAATGTATTTCGAATCTTTTGGACGGTTCTGTAGATAAACTATCCAGTCGAATGGAATCGAAAGGGGAGGTGCACAACTAGATGTTACAGCAATCCTAAATATAAAGTTTCAACATTCTACGCCTAATAGTTTTTGAGATATGCGAGTTTAATGAGTTTCGGCCCATTGAGCGTAATGTATTTCGAATGTTTTGGGCAGTCCTGTAGATAAACTATCCAGTCGAATGGAACCAAAAGGAGAGGTGCACAACTAGATGTTACAACTATCCAAAATATGAAGTTTCGACATTCTACGCCTAATAGCTTTCGAGTTAGGCGAGTTTAATGAATTTCGGCCCATAGAGCGTAATGTATTTCGAATCTTTTGGGCGGTCCTGTACATAAACTATCCATTGGATTGCCACCAAAAGGGGAGGTGCACAACTAGATCATAGAACAATCCTAAATATCAAATCTCAACATTCTACGACCAATAGTTTTTGAGATATGCGAGTTACATACATACGTACGTACGTACAGACGGCATGGAAAAACTGGCCACAGCAGACTCGCCGCTGGTCAAAATGAGTTGCAGACGCGTTAATATGATCGTGCATGCTAGCCTACGATGAGATGCATCGAAAAAATTCTTAAAATTAAATTTAGAGGTAGTCAAAATCGGTTTTTTTGTCGAAATTTGGCCCCCAAAATTTTTCGGGATCACATTACTTCCTTATACTACGTACAAGGAAGTAAAAGGGAGATATGTATTACATAAAAAAAATCTGATGTGTCCAACACATGACTTCCTTGCACGTCTATTAATTCAAAAATGTTTTTTACGCACTTCCTCTAAACTTATTTGTTTGAAAGAGATAAAATATCAATAATAGTAAGGTATAGCGATTTCTAGCCAAATATTTCGATATCGCCAAGCTGAGTTCAATTTGAAAGATTTCCTTCTGACACTTTATTTGGCGATATTTCACCAAAAGCCGACAAACTTGAGATAGTTTGCGAGATTTTGGGGATAGCCAAAGTAGTCATTGACCTCTGACTTTCAATGAATTGAATGCATCCATACACCTTAATGTATTTAAAGTCATTTGGCTCACCCTGTAAATAAATTCCCAGTCGATTGCTGTCAAAAAAGATATTGAAAACAGTTAGATATTATAATATAGTTCTAAATACAAAAGTTCAAAATTGTACGGGTTAAAGTTTTAGAGTTATACAAAATACGAAATAATTTTTGGCGCCAAATTTGGCGATATTTCGGCGAAACTCGTCAATGTCGACGACATTTGGCGAGATTTTAAGCATGGACCAACAATGACAGATTATCGCCAAATTTGGCGATATTTCGCAAAAACTCGCCAAGAACGATGACAAATGGCGATACTTTGGGCATGGACCAAATGACTGACTATCGCCAAATTTGGCGACATTTCGGCAAAACTCGCCAAGGTCGAGGACAGACGGCGAGATTTTGGGCATGTACCAAACAATGACTGACTACAATTGTATTATATTGAAGATGTCCATAGACATTAAAGTACTGAAATTCTTTTTGGTGGTCCTGTAAAGAAACTCCAGCAGATTGGAACCAAAAATCGAGATGCACAACTAGATGTTACAACAATCTTACATATGAAATTTCATAATAGTTTTTGAGATTTGAGAGTTAAATATGCACACACGTACACCAAAAGTCGCCAAGCTTGGCGACTTTTGGCATAGTTCTTGAGGGAGGCACGTGACCGTGGTCGGACCATTACCAAACTTATGTGGTAGGACGGTATTGTGCTTGAAATGGATGAATGCCCCTAAAATTGCCATTGACCGTAATGTATTGGAAATCTTTTGAGTGTTCCTGTAGCAGAACTGTAAATGATAAAGACACTTTTTTTAATGGAGAAATTCATTTTCTAACTCTTTACAGCATATATCACTCCTGAGTCGTTTGAAATAGCCCAAAACCTTAAAAAACGCTTTGATGAATGTCGGCCCATAGAGCGTAATGTATTTCGAATCTTTTAGGCGGTTCTGTAGATAAACTATCCAGTCGAATGGAACCGAAAGGGGAGGTGCACAACTAGATGTTACAACAATCCTAAATATAAAGTTTCGACATTCTACGCCTAATAGTTTTTGAGTTAAGCGAGTTTAATGAATTTCGGCCCATAGAGCGTAATGTATTTCGAATCTTTTGGGCGGTCCTGTACATAAACTATACATTCGATTGCGACCAAAAGGGGAGGTGCACAACTAGATCATAGAACAATCCTAAATATCAAATCTCAACATTCTACGACCAATAGTTTTTGAGATATGCGAGTTACATACATACGTACGTACGTACGTACGAACATACGTACGTACGTACAGACGGCATGGAAAAACTGACCACAATAGACTCGCCGCTGGTCAAAATGAGTTGCAGACGCGTTAATATGATCGTGCATGCTAGCCTACGATGAGATGCATCGAAAAAATTCTTTAAATTAAATTTAGAGGTAGTCAAAATCGGTTTTTTTGTCGAAATTTGGCCCCCAAAATTTTTCGGGATCACATTACTTCCTTATACTACGTACAAGGAAGTAATAATGATTAAATAACCGATACAGATACATTTAAATATCGATTAAGCTCATATTTGTTTCCTTGCCATACATCATTATCGATCCTAAAAAGAAATACCGACAATATTGTTGAAAAGGGTCAGTCTTGACCAACAAGAAACCACTGTTAAAAGTAAAACACATTTATGAATGAATTCATGAGTGAGTTAAAATTTTAAGCATTACATTAAAGATGTTTTGAAAAAAAAAATTGTTACAGTTAATATAAAAATTAAAATCACTTCATGATAAAATAATGAAAGCTTTAAAATAGTACACATAAAAAATACTTATCAATATGTACAGATTGATAAGTACTTTTTCTTTTACAAATTTTTAACTATTTCATCTTTTAAACACCAGTTACCTTTTTTACTTCCTTGTACGTAGTATAAGGAAGTAATGTGATCCCGAAAAATTTTGGGGGCCAAATTTCGACAAAAAATCCGATGTTGACTACCTCTAAATTTAATTTTAAGAATTTTTTCGATGCATCTCATCGTAGGCTAGCATGCACGATCCTATTGACGCGTCTGCAACTCATTTTCACCAGCGGCGAGTTTATTGTGGTCAGTTTTTCCATGCCGTCTGTACGTACGTACGTACTTATGTATGTATGTAACTCGCATATCTCAAAAACTATGGGTCGTAGAATGTTGAGATTTGATATTTAGGATTATTCTATGATCTAGTTGTGCACCTCCCCTTTTGGTCGCAATCGAATGAATAGTTTATGTACAGGACCGCACAAAAGATTCGAAATACATTACGCTCAATGGGCCGAAATTCATCAAAGCGTTTTTTAGAGGTATTGGGCTATTTCAAACGACTCAGAAGTGATATATGCTGTAAAGAGTTAGAAAATGAATTTCTCCATTAAAAAAAGTGTCTTTATCATTTACAGTTCTGCTACAGGAACACTCAAAAGATTTCCAATGCATTACGGTCAATGGCAATTTTAGGAGATTCATCCATTTCAAGCACAATACCGTCCTACCACATAAGTTAGGTAATGGTCCGACCACGGTCACGTGCCACCCTCAAGAACTATGCCAAAAGTCGCCAAGCTTGGCGACTT
Organism: Cheiracanthium punctorium; assembly: GCA_038373885.1. NCBI lineage: Eukaryota > Metazoa > Arthropoda > Arachnida > Araneae > Cheiracanthiidae > Cheiracanthium > Cheiracanthium punctorium. Next base: position 138,344 of record JAWZYV010012641.1, on the reverse strand, counting down.
TTGGTGTACGTGTGTGCATATTTAACTCTCAAATCTCAAAAACTATTATGAAATTTCATATATAAGATTGTTGTAACATCTAGTTGTGCATCTCGATTTTTGGTTAAAATCTACTGGAGAGTTTATTTACAGGAGCACCGAAAAGAATTTCAGTACTTTAATGTCTATGGACATCTTCAATATAATACAATTGTAGACAGTCATTATTTGGTACATGCCCAAAATCTTGCCGTCTGTCCTCGACCTTGGCGAGTTTTGCCAAAATGCCGCCAAATTTGGCGATAGTCAGTCATTTGGTCCATGCCCAAAGTATCGCCATTTGTCATCGTTCTTGGCGAGTTTTGGCGAAATATTGCCAAATTTAGCGATAATCTGTCGTTGTTGGTCCATGCTTAATATCTCGCCAAATGTCGTCGATATTGAAGAGTTTCGCCGAAATATCGCCAAATTTGGCGCCAAAAATTATTTCGTATTTTGTATAACTCTAAAACTTTAACCCGTAGAATTTTGAACTTTTGTACTTAGAACTATATTATAATATCTAACGGTTTTCAATATCTTTTTTGACAGCAATCGACTGGGAATTTATTTACAGGGTAAACCAAATGACTTTAAATACATTAAGGTGTATGGATGCATTCAATTCATTGAAAGTCTGTGGTCAATGACTACTTTGGCTATCCCCAAAATCTCGCAAACTATTTCAAGTTTGTCGGCTTTTGGTGAAATATCGCCAAATAAAGTGTCAGAAAGAAATCTTTCAAATTGAACTCAGCTTGGCGATATCGAAATGTTTGGCTAGAAATCGCTATATCTTACTATTATTGATATTTTATATCTTTCAAACAAATAAGTTTAGAGGAAGTGCGTAAAAAACATTTTTGATTTAATAGACGTGCAAGGAAGTCATGTGTTGGACACATCAGGTTTTCTCTCTCTCTCTAAGGGTTGTTGTTGTTATTGTAGCCATTTGAAAAAAAAATTGTGTTTAAAAAAAAAAAAAAAAAACGCACTGAACAGGTGACGTCTTAAACACTGCAATTTGTTGTTATTGTAGCCTTTTTTTTTTTTTTTTTTTTTTTTGGGGGGGGGGGGGGGGACTGAAACTGAACAGATGACGTCGACGAGGATCTTTTGTATTGCTGTACACATACGTATATAAATATTTTTATTTTCTTTCATACCAGTCCTTTTTAGTAGTTTTTTTTTTTTTTTTTTTTTTCCCTCTTTGTGGTACTTTGAGACATATTTCGGATTTTAAAATCTATCATTATATTCCAATATTTAGAAATAAATTATAAGGAAACAACTTTTTACTTTTTCTTTAACAACACGTTTCAAGGCCTGCATCAAACATTAGTTTAAATAAGGAAATGTGTAAAATCGTTAATTCCCGTGACTTAAGTGAATTTATGTTATGTATACAGAAAAATTAAAACGGTTAGAAGTACATAAAGTGTGCTCTAGTTTAATTGGTATTTGATTGTTTGTAAAATATAATTATAGCCCTATGTTTTAGGCTGGATTGCAATTATAAACACTAGTTTTTTTTTGAGTATTTACAGCTTTTTTAGTGATTTTTACACTCATTATTAAACTGCTCCGCAAAAGAGCAAAATACTTTTCAAATTATTCCCCCAAGCCTGACAGCCCTGTTAATATTGTACGTGTGTCAAGAAAAAACAGTTGAGCTCTAATACATTTGAATCCTAAATTATCAAATTGCTGTGTTATTTCAATTCTGCTTATTTTCTAGTTTATGTGAAAATTTAATTCAAATTAGTCTTTTTTTTCCCCTTTCTTTCCCAATGGGCGGGCATTTTTCGGCCACTAGCCTTTTTGCCACTAGTAAGGCCCGAACCACTGGCCATTTAATTATGGGAGCATACTATGGGCGGACAGAATTATCCCCTACCTATGAAGGGACAGACAAGTAGTTTAAATATCAAGTAATTCGCAAAATTATGGATTCTTACCTGGAATGACAGGAAATATCTGGGAATTTGACAATTATAGTTTGGTGGACGCGTAATAAGACGCGACAACCACGTCATATGCCGTGAGATTGGCCTAAATAGCCGGGATGATCAACAGTTCTTTCAGCGAGTGTGTAAAACTATTACTTGAGTGTTTCTTTCTAGCGTAGATGTATTTATCATTACATACCTAATAATTGCTCAATGCTTACAAGAAAAAGTAAATAAAAATATTTTTCTTGTTCTTCTCACTGCATTATTATTATTATTATTATTAAGTTAAACGAAAAAAACTGCAGTTACACGAAAAAACTTCAGCTTACAAAAGCTCGCAGTATTTTTTGCTGCCAGCTTCAAAATCTTATTTCAAGCCCTGACGGTTACCCTGTAAGCCCACCACTTATTATAAATGAGGATGCAATAACAATACTTATTGTGATCTTAATGAGAACTAATTTTGTACTTTATAGTTATAGCAAAAGGAAAAGAACAAACATAAGGGCACTTTTATACAATTTCTCGTAAAATGCTTTAATCATTAAATATAAAACCTAACACTTACAAATATCAATTATCCATAATGAAGTTTGAAATAGTGTTTGTATAGTTTACCAATCTCTCTCTCTCTGTGTGTGAGTGTGGGGAGGGGGGGGGGAGATAGAAACATTTTAGTGATTTGTATTATTGTATTGTTTAGTGTATTGTTTATTGTGTTGATATATCCCGATATGCCCCTTAATTATGACCTTCCTTAGATTTTTGCCTCTTTTTTACAGGTTTTTACCGATAAAAAGCCAGCCCTGAATCTAGCACAAATTATAGGGCGGAAAGATACATCTTCCTTACTTCTTTAGAAATAATTTGTTAAAACAGGACAACAATATTAGAAATAGGAATGAAAAGTATATATTCAAGCCGAAAATTCTTTTTACGAATTTAAATTTTGAAAACAATATATTTTTTCCTAGACAGACGTTTCAAACAGGCAAAGTATGTCAAAAGGATCATATGAAATTCCTGAGAATATGCTTGATTTGGTTCCAATAATAAATGAAACATTTATACACTCCCCCACAGAAAATTATGTCAAACACGTGCAATGAACGGAAGAGTGAACGATGACCATTGTTAACAGCGCACATGATGATGCGCCAACAATATGATCCACGAAAGATGCGTTTCTGGATCACTGGTCATGCTTTTCGGGTGCCGGTAATATTGAAGTACTTTTTTATATATATAAAGCGAGGGGAAAAAAAAAAACCATAGCGATCTACTTTTATAAACAATCGAAATCTACACTTTACGGAAGAGTAGCTTTTACGATCAGTTTACTGGCAACAACACATGAATATGCAAAACATAAATGAGAACTTTGACCTTCCTTTAATTTCCAAAACAATTTTAATTTGTTCATCAAAATATTGATATACATTTACAGAAATTAAGAATTTTAAAAGTAAATGTTTTTTCTTCTTTCAAGAAAGATAAATGAAAAAGATGAGGTTAGCCGAAATACACTCTTAGGGCAGCTAATTTCAAAACCAGAGTTTTTTTTTTTTTTTTTTTTTTTGGGGGGGGGGGGGGGACGGGATTTTTTTTTTTTTTTTTAATCTTTTTACAATTACCTGTTACATACTTATAAATAAAATTATTTGTAAAATGTTCAAAAACGATTAATATTCCTTCTGAAAGTAATTAAAACAATGTAAATAAACAATTATTGCTATACTTATGTGGACATTGAAATCATTCAATTTTAATATTTTATTTAGAGATACTGTCTTTTATATTTAGTATATAACTAGCTGAAGTACCCGTTCTTCGCACGGGAATGAATGGACTTTTTGATATTACAATTTGTGGGGATTACTATTTATTGTAATAAAGAGATATGGCAAAATGGATATCGCTTTATATTGTATTCAATAACCATGCATACCGAATTGCAAGGCAATCGTTTGTACGGTGCAGAAGGCCATGCGGCGTAGCGCAATCTAGTGTTTTAGCAAAACGGATACGGCGGAAATATTCTTCGCATTCAGATATCGATGAATACGAAATTTCAGGACGATCGGCTGGACAGCCCTGACGACGCGACATCTAGTGGCAAATTATATAGGAAAATGGATAGCGCCAAACTCTTCCCCGTGTTCAAATATCTATGTATACCTATTTTCATAGCGATCAGTTGCACAGTCAAGAAGTGATACACTGCAGCGCGATCTAGTGGTTAATTAAAGTAATGATTTGCTACAGTGCCGTCAAGTGGCGAGTTATAGCAAAATGGATAACGCCAAAATATTCTCATTGTTCAAATAGCTATGTATACTGATTTTCATAGCGACCGTTTGAATGGTCAAGAATTTGGCCTGCTGCAGCGTCATCTAGTGGCGAGTTAAAATAATAATGCATTGCAGTGCCATCTAGTGGTCAGTAACATCAAAAGGAACACAGAATATATTCTTCGTGCTGAAATGTGTAAGTATAAGAAATTTTATGCCGGTCGGTCGAACGGTATAGAGGTTGATGTGTTGCAGCGCCATTTAGCGGCAAGTTACAGCAAAATGGATACTGAAAAATATTCTCCGTGTTCTAATATCCGCGTGTACCAAATTTCATCGAAATCGGTTGGACGATATTCGCAAAGTAAACGGCTAAACGGAATAGAATTCGACGTTCTGCTGCGCCACCTAGTGGAAAGTTAGAGGAAAACGGATAGCATAAAAAGCTTCTCAATGATAAAAAACTTAGGTGAACCAAATTTCATAGTGCAACGGTGCTGGAGTTTTTCAACCTCATACACACATACCAACATTCATTTTTATCTATAACCAGTATCATTATATATCCCAGTCTCAAATAAAATCCAGTTTCAAATCTAAGCCTCGCCAAAGTTCCAACATACGCCATTTTGCAAGAGTTTTTTCAGGAAATCATTCGAAGCATTGACTTAGCAGCAATCAATATGGGAAATGGTTCGGCCGCCAAAAAGTAAAGCACACATTTATTTGAAAAGGGGAATCGCTTAATACAACCGAATTTTTTTAAATTATCAACTATAACGTGTTTTATTCATCGTTACTCCGATGTACTAAATGAGAAGATTTCAATTTTCTGAAATTTGGCGGAATTCCCCCAACTTAAATCAATGTACTCAATTGGCGAGAATTCTGAAGATAGATCGCTTGAAATCCCTTAATAATTGCATTATTTCTTCACGGATCATTAAAATTTAACGCTGTATTCTAATAAAACCTTTGGACTTGCTTTCAAAAATCTATTTCCTTAAGCTCTCAATAAATCGCGCCAAGTCGAAAACTGTGCAAACCGCTAGAACTCACTTTCTCGAAATCAGCATTTGAGCCATTTTATTTTTTCGCCAAACTAAAAAAAAATTACACATTAGCCTCGGAAATCTTCAATTCTTATTGTTTTGCGTATAAAACATTTCATTCCTGCTCCGATTTCCCATGCACACGATATTATAATAAAAAATTAATAATCTTACAAATATAAACTAACAAAAAAAAATCATTATTATTCTTTTATTTTTACTTTGAGAATTTAAAACATCTTATTCGGCAAAATCGCCACACATGGCAACCACGATCCTTATTTCACACTTTTTTCACTACAGGGGTTACAATTACGGAAAGGTGTTTGCATGGAGAACATAAAAAATCTCTTAAATTCCGGGAACGGGTGGACTTTCAAAGTTTTAAAGTGGACTATGATTTATTCTATATTATTTTACATATCTGTGCAAAATTTCAGGCTAATAGGTCCATTTTTGTGGATTTGTATACAACTCAAATCCACAAACAAACAAACAAACAGAATTCCATTTTTATTTATAAGAAGATATAACACAACATTAATTGTTTACTACATTTTACATGGAATCTTGCACTTACATTCATCACTAATAATGGTGATAGGTTGTTCAAAATGTTATTTATAAGTTGTTAAAACACAAAACCTCTATTTTAGAAACAAATTAAAAATGTAGCCTATAATTTAAGTTTAATTAATAATTTTAAATAATAATAAAACAATAAGGTATCTATTAGATTGATATAAAAACTTATTGTTGATACATATAAGAATAATTTTAAAAGATATCAGAACGTATTATATCTGTAGTATTCGGAATTTTAAATTATTCTTTTAAAAAAAACAAAAAACAATTGGTTTTTTGAGAAAAAAACCATTTGGTTTAGACCATGTCAATCCTGTTTAAAAATATCCTGAAATTTAATTTTGGATATTGGTTCGTGTTACATTTTACGCAAGGGAGAAACGTTAAAAGAAGTTTTTAGATAGCATAATACTCATAGATTATGAATTTTTGAAAATCCTCTTTTCAAGCATCAACGTTACAAACCTCATGCACATACCAAATTCCGAATTATTAGTTTCAGTAAGTCAAAATATTGTTACATGGGAAAAAAGATTTTACTTTCCGGTCTATCCTCATAGAAATCTGAGGTCAAATACTACTGTTCAGTGAGCACCCCTATTAGTCTTATTTAAAAGCAATATTATAAAATTAGTGTATGGCATTACGTTTAATGTACATCAGCAACATGTTAGTGAAAATGATCTTTTTTTAGTAAAAATCTATGACACTGACTTCGCACAAATAATTCATTATAAATAAAATGAATTTGCCGAGCGAAAAATAAATGGAAGTTTAAAGGCACCATTTCAATAGCTTTTTTAGAAAAATTACCAAGCGGCAAAGGACCTTGATTACATTACAATAAAAATACTGTGTAAAAAATATTTAAATTCACAAAAATTAATTTTTTTATATAATATGGCATTTGTACATAGACACTTTGCTGTAGTTTAATTAATCCGTAAAAGCTTAGTCTACTTTTATCGAAATGTGAATGTGACTTCAATCTATTGAGTAACTGACAGTGAATTTGCGAATGTGTTTGGTTAAATGATTATTTGGTCTTTAAAATATCTTGTGACTTACCAAAAACAAACCTCTTAAAACAATTGAATGCATTTGTGCAATTTACTGAAACATTCATTAAAAATTGAAAGTAAAACTGGAAGACTCAGAAGAAATGTCTAAATTTGTTTGTTTTAAAACAACTTCGACCAGGGGCGTAGCCAAGGGGGGGTTAGGAGGGGGTTCATAACCCCCCCCCCCAATGAGGAATTTTTTGCCATACAAATTGTATATTCTTCACTCCCATATCACACACACGTATGCATATATGTGAGTTGCAGTAGTCGTAACCCCCCCTCCCATGAAAAATTTTTGGCTACGCCCCTGACTTCAACTATTTGGAAGATGTACGAGAATCAAATTTTGTGCCAAGTTTCGGCTGATGGTGTCTGACAGATGTTATTCATTTCTCAAGATTTATATTCTGATTTATATCACCTGTAATTAATCTAAAATTCATTAATAAATTTATCCGTACTACCTAGATAAAATTAGGTTTATCCATCACTAAAATACTATATTTCTTTGATCTCCCCCACCACCCCACTTTTTTTTAAAGGAAAAACTGCATAAAGAAATACAAAACAACTGAGCCTCGACGCATTATTCATTAAAAAAGAAAAAGCACCAGGTGCAAGGCAATCATTAGGAAGAAAGCAAATTGCCTGATGCCAACATTTTTTTTATCCCAATAATAATCTAGCAGGCATAAGTATTGCTTGAGCAAGTTTATATCATATCAATGCACTTTCTCCTTTTCCGGGTTTTTTGTTATATAGGAAAAAGTAATACTTGGTAAGTTACGATAGCATTTGCTTTTATTTCATACATAAAATGTTCGGCTTATTCGTTTCGTTTGGCTCGGTCAGATCATCAGTGCCATATTTACTAAATGTGTCAGACAGTTGTTTGAAGCAGAGCCTCCAACACTATTTCGGCCCCTAGTATTTGTATACCTCTTGAGACTTCGTCTTACGACTCATAAATAGAAAAGCCTATTTACATGTGCGGCTTCGGTCGGGAACTCCAAGGGTAAATGTAATGAAGTACGCGTTACTAGGAAGAAATCTCCCGCCCCGTCTCTCCACTGTGTGGGGGAGTGGTTTTGTGGTTTCACGAGTTAGCTTTTGTTTGTGGACCCCGACTGGTCATTAAAAAGCCATACATTTTTCTATTATAATGTCCTCCAAGTGAAAACTGACCATTAAAAAACTCCCCTTACCCCCTGGAGTTGCGGCAGTTGTCTGCACCATCAGTACGGGCCTAGGCTCACTCTGACTTACGTCAGTCTGAGTAAGCTAGAATGGGAACTTAATCTATTTTTCGGTATCTGGAAGACTGATAGAGGAGAAAAGTGCTCCCATTATGTGCTGGGCGTGCTTTTGTGGTTTCATGGGTTAGCCTTTGTCGGCGAATCCCGACTGGTCATTAAAAGCCAATAAATTCTTCGCCTCTGCACTGCCCCCCCCTTTTACAGTGCCTTGACCATTAAAAAAAAACCTGCAGCGTCCGACAATAACACGTCAGTCTGTTTCGGCCTTAAGGCTTTCGCTCATTTTGCGTGCACTGGACGCCACTCCATAAGGGTGAGATAAGTTCTTTCATGGTCAATTTGCACTTGCAGGCATAGGCGCACCCACAGAGGGGGCTATGGGGGCTCAAGCCCCCTCTAAAGGTGGACAGTTAGAAGTGAAAAACTTTTAAAAATGAAAATTGTCATTAATGAATTATTACCATTATTATTATTTATTGTCTTCAAATTATTTCTAAAGTATTTTTTACCTAAAAAGATGTTAGTTTTTAAATAAATACTTACAGAGAGTTTATGAAACACTGTTAAAGTCGGTTACAATATCACTGAAAAGATCAGATAATTATTTATGACTCTATAATGAGTTTTTGCTTGTGGGCTTGTGTTGTATGGGCAAATCAAGTGGTACAGAATATTTCGACGTTATAAGAGGGTGGTAACTATTATCGATCTCACTATAACCGAGTTCAGCAGTATTTTCAGCTTAGCCCCCCCCCCTAAACTAAAATCCTGGGTGCGCCACTGCTTGCAGGGTATTGTGATAGAAATATTTAAGAGATTTTAATGACTAGTCGGGATCCACCGACAAAAGCTAATTAATGAAACCACAAAACCACACACAATAGAGACTTTTCTCCGCAATCCGGGAAGAAGGGGCTGAAGAATAGATTGAATTAACATTGGAGAGTATGACAACGCCCTCACATCAGCGCAGGCCTTTACCCAGGCAAAGAGGAGTGACACAATAAATCACTGATTTGGGGTTAAAAAAAAGGGGGGCGTATTTCAGATGACGAACAATCAAATCGAAAATCATTGAACTAAACGATAAACAGCATAATTGAGACATCTGCTTTTTTTTTTTTTTTTTTTTTTTGGGGGGGGGGGGGGGGGGCGCAAGTCGGAGATTTATGGAGGTGAGCCCGAGACCGAACAGCAAATTACAAGGCTCATCTTATCATCTGTTACTGTACACTACCGGCAATTAATGTACTCTAGGGAAGGATTTACAATTTAGATTAAAATCTGGATGAATTGGACAGAAACTAGTGCTGACACTGAGTATAGTGTTGACACTGCTGACAAGTATTGGACAGCACTGCAGGGAAAGGGGGGGGGGATGACAAGCAAATGCCGTGGATCTAGAGGCTTTGAACCTTCGAAATCGGAATACTTTTTATAAGTTCTACTGAATGAAAAACACGTGTCAAAAGCCTGTTTGCTATTCCCTGGTCCGGTCTTTACCTGTTCTTCAATAATGAATCTTTGCACTAATAGTTTAAAGCACGAAAACTCACTGTGCTATTTCAACACTCTGAACTGCTTTCGCATCATTACTTTATTTTTAGAGCTTTACGAAAAACTGCATGAAATTTGTTAACTATTAAGATCTGGAAAAGAAATCAATTAAGAGAATTTATACATAATTCAAAGATTTAAAGAATAACTACATAATTCACAGATTTAAAAACTGCCAATAAGAAGTTTAAAACAAGCAAATGCTTTTAGTAAAGAAAAATGTTGCTTCAATTATACGGAAGAAAATTTGTGGAATCATTAAAGAGAAAATTTTCCACCTTTGGCACTAACTAAACAGCAAAAAGTTTCTGAGACGCCTTCGGATTTGTCTGTAGGAAAGTTTTAACCTTAGTTCACAGCTGTGAACACCCTAAATGCATTGAAAATAACGTGCACGTTGCGGGGGAAGCGAGCTATAAACCTATAGCAACATTTTTTTTTCTTTCTTCTTTTCTTTTCCTTCCTTCCTTTTTTTTTTCTTTTTTTTCCCACTTTTCAATTCATAATGGGCTTCGGTCGAGAAACTTAAATTATTTAAATTGATTAATGAGTAGCAAAAGTCAAGAATTTATAAAAAAAATTTGCAAAAAAACAGAGCAGTATAATCCTACACCGATTAAGATGGTTGATAATAAAGACATATATAGTCCCATGTTGTCAAGTACATTTCACGGTTAATGCATTCAGTGTCAGTACACTGTTATCGAAGAATATAACTTGAAATTTGAGTTTATTTCCCTTATCTAAAAAACACAGATAAGTCGTAACAGCTGAAGTGCAGTAATAAATAAGAATAAAATGCTTATTACGGGTAACTCGCAATTTAAAGACCCCATCTATAGCAAAAAATTTTCAAAAGGTACTTTGTTTATACAGGGTGCTTCCGAAATATCTGCGTAACTATAAAGGATGGTAGAAGCCAAGATGATTCAGTATTACATGGCAAAATGCAAGGCCAAAAACATCGCTTTCATACGCTTGTTAATAATCACTTCATAAAAGGTGTTTAACGGTTAGTTGACTTTTCTTATTAAGCTTTATAACAAATAATTTTACTATAAAAATTGCATCATTCAAAGTGACAATTTATAATTACCGATTTTAGTTTAAGTAGTTCAGTTTAAGCAAAGCGTAGTTTGAAACCAACAACTTTTGTGAAGTTATCATTAACAGATGTATGCAGACGAAGTTTTTGACCTTGCATTGTTGTGTAATGCTGAATCGCCTTGGTACTCTCTACCAGGCTTTACAGCTGTTTAAGATATTTTTGAAACACCCTGTATTTAAAGGGACATCTAATTACTTAACCCTTTAACGCGCAGTGTTCCCGCTCTGGGAACACCAAACTCTGACGTTTTGACTGTTGCCAGTCACGAAGAATAGATTTGATTTCTATAAAAATTGTTGCGGGTGACGTAGCTCCACGAGAATCCTTTAGTTTTTAGCACGTCATTTCCCGTAAAAAAATCGTCACGATTATTTTTAACAGCTCTGACATCTGCTGAAAAATGGAAGAATGCGAGAACAACTGGATAGATTGCCCAATGCTGTAAAAAGGGCAGCCGTTGCCATCGCTCGACTTAACTACCAGATCTAGAGACCCTTTTTTGACGACAGCTGGCTGTGCGGCACAGCATGCTGTCGTCAAAAAAGGGTCTCTAGATCTGTGGCACGCGATGAACGTTTCGATCGTCCGCCATCTTGCTGGTAGTTAGGTCGAGCGATGGCAACGGCTGCTCTTTTTTCAGAATTGGGAAAGGGTTGCGCCTCAAAGGGTTAAGAGCGCCAGATAGCTAGATGTGCATCAGCGCACTTTAGAAATTTTTTCTTATTTAAAATTTTAGGGCAGGATAAGGGAGCGAAAATAGGTATATTGTGTCGCATCTCAAGACAATTGCAAAGCACTGTATCATTTCGTTTTGCATCCATTCCCAAGTGACCCGAGTTATGCAACGTAGATTGATCAACCAACATAAAAGAATACAGTTTCATAGTCTGAGAAAGGCTAAAATGAGGCTTGATTTACAAATATAAACAATGATATTTTAAATAGTAGTCGGCAGTAATTTAAAAATAAAACAGTAAAAATGAGAGAAAGAGAAAAATCTAGGAGTTTTGAAACGTTCACAATATTTATTTCTGTCGCATGCAAAAAGAAACGTGAGAAAAGAGGAAATATAAGTAAACAAAAGGAGAGGCAACAAAAAGTTTGAATACATTGACCTATTGTCGGCGAAGAATAATATTTCCGCCACTGCAAAGACAACAATTTAAACTTCCTGAAGGCACGACCTCGAAATAAACGTGATCTCGAAAGAGAAGATATTGCTTTAAAAAGAGAAAGAAAAATCTGAATCCTACAGCGAAATAATAAATTAGAGCACGCGAAAAAGTATTAGTTTTTAAATTCCACATATATTTTTCTAAACGAAATAATTTAATATTCAACATACCTATTTGCAAAATGCATGCTTTCATATTCAGCATTGAAAAATAAGTATATTTTCTAAGAATAATCTAAAATAAATTATACAGTAAGGGAAGTAGAGAGCACACACATAGCAAAGAACAAACGGATTAGATTTAGAATCAATACAAATGATTTTAAGATCTGACTGCACACTAATTATTTGAAATGTAGCTTTCTACAAAAATAATTTAAAATCATAGAAAATGTCCAAATTCAATTTATCATTACTGGAATAACACTTTCCAAAAAAAAAATCAATCTTAAAGTTCGTTTCTGGACGAAAAGAAATTGGATTTGCCGTTTTATTGAGCAAGACAGATAAATTAAATGCCTATGTCGTCTCCCTTTGCAACAGAACTGGCATTCTTTCTCTCATCTCGAAAAATCTCAATGTAGATAAATGAGAACAGGGTTGTCTCGTCTCGCGATCATCTCTTTTGCGACTATCGTCAATGATACACTTCAGTTGCATGGTTAAACAAATATTTACAGAAATTTTATCTTCATGTGCTTTTGAATTTTCCAAGTAATACACTTTCAACCATCTTTCAAAAAGTTTTAAATGAAAGTCAATAACTTAAAAGAAAAAATATGGAACTGATCATGGAAACTTTCTGTAATTTCTTGGAAGAAATTAAATTACTACGAAGCAACATGTGGTTGCATTATCCAAGACCATGTTGAAAATGATGCTTAGCATTAGCATAAACAAGGGGCATTAACCGAAGAATTTTGAGAAAATACACAAATACACAGAGACAACAATTTAAAGCCATACATTCCAATGAATTAAAATTCTTTTGTACTCAATTAAAAAAGCTTTGAATACAAAACAAATTATTTAACTAACAAATTATTACTAACACACTACTAAAATCACTTTTCTTCTTAGAACAAAAGAATGCGAAATTCGTAGTTTTTATTTCAACAGTTAAAAAAACTACACCCCTTTTATAATTCAAAGTGATCAAAAAGTAAATGAATGAATGAATAAAACAAAACATGCATTTTACAGTACAGAAATACCTCAACTTTCGCTACCCCAACTTAGGCGAACACCCAGAGTTAACGCGCGTTTCAAATCTCGTAGTTATATCGATTGCTTACTTCGAAAATAATTTCGGTTTACGGTTTTAATAATATAATTTGTTGTACATAGATATCTAAGATTTTATTAAAAAATTTCTTTTTTCATTTGTCTCTGGCCCCAATTAAAAGTAATTTGTATGTACATATTTATATGAGAAATTATATCCCGACTTAAGCTAATTGAACTTAAGAGGATATCTCTCGATACCACTTATCGCGTGAGATCGGGGTATTATTACTTGTTCGCGGCATAATTTACAACTCAACAAACTAAAATTCTGGTAGGTTGGTTGATTGATTGGCGTTGGTTGGAGTTTATTGGCGCAAGATCCACACAGGATATACTAGCCAAACATAGCTTTGCTATTATATGGGTAAAATAGCAAAGCTATGTCTACAAATGCACAATCCTTATAAATGAAATTCTGTTTGTCAGTTTGTTTGCGGATTTGTTTAGTATACAAATCCACAAAAATGGACCTATCAGTCTGAAATTGTGCACAGATGTGTAAAATAATATAGAATAAATGATAGTCCACTTTAAAACTTTGAAAGTCCACCCGTTCCCGGAGTTTAAGAGATTTTTTATGTTTTCCACGCAGAAAACTTTCCGTAATTGTAATTCCCTATAGTGAAAAAAGTGTGAAATAAGCATCGTGGTTGCCATGTGTGGCGATTTTGCCGAATAAAATATTTTAAATTCTTAAAGTAAAAATAAAATAATAAATGATATTTTTTTGTTAGTTTATATTTGAAAGGTTATTTTTAATTATAATATCGAGTGCACATGAGAAATCAGAGCAGGAATGAAATGCTTTATACGCAGAACAATAAGGATTGAAGATTTCCGAGGCTAAAATTTAAAGTTTTTAGTTTGGCGAAAAATAAAATGGCTGATATAACGATTTTGAGAAAGTGAATTCTAGCGGTTTGCACAGTTTTAGGTTTGGCGCAATTTACTGAGAGTTTAAGGAAATGGCCTTTTTGAAAACAAGTATATAGGTTTTATTAGAATACAGTGTTAAATTTTAATTATCCGTGCAGAAATAATGCAGTTATTCAGGGAGCCATCTATCTTCAGAATTCTCGCCAAATTGAATGAATAAGTTGGGGGAATTCCGCCAAATTTTTAAAAATTGAAATCTTCGAATTTAGTACATCGGAGTTAACGATGAATAAAACACGTTATAGTTGATAATTTAAAAAATGCTGCTACTTTTCAAATAAATTCCTGCTTTACTTTTTGGCGATTGAACCATACAAGTGACAGATATTTCCCATTTTGATTGCTGTTATGTCAATGCTTCGAATGATTCCCTGAAAAAAATCTTGCAAAATGGTGTATGTTGGCACTTTGGCAAGGCTTAGATTTGAGACTGGTATATATGATGACACTGGTTTCATGTCCCCGCTTGCTAGCAGGGTACCCCGCTAGTAAAGTATAAAAGCAAGTAAAAAACTCAAATTCTGACATCTGCCTATCAAATCACATTTTATGTAAGATCCACAACGTAAGATAAATAATTTCAACCGAGTACGTTTAGATTGTTACATGTATTGAGAGAAGGTGATCAGACATTTTGGTAACGAGTTTTCACAGCATTACGCAAACACATAAAACGACTCCGTGCCTCGTAAACCATCACTCAAAACATGGCTTCTGAACAAGAGAGCAAGCAGGGCTTTTTCTAAAATCACAGAAAGGGCATTTTCTCCCATTCCCTAAAAACTAACTCCACACTCTACTCAAGGTACATTACAAGCTTTTTCTTATTTACCAAATTTTTATTTTATTTAGTTTTCAAACAGCGGCGGAGAGTTCAAAGGAATATCTGAAAATTCGACAAGTTACTATCAGATTACAAACTTCTCATTTCATTTCAATCAGCAACTTTAATTTATTGCAAAATAAATAGAGTAAATTGTTGACATGGAAATAGTAGGTAGACTGTCTAGACAAACACAAATTAATGAATGAACGCTACATGATAGTAATGTTGGAAGAAAGGGGCGGTGAGAAAACTAATATAGTAGCAGACTCTTCTGCGAAATTAATCTGAAATTCCTACCTCTTGTGTTTAAATATTACACTCCACGAAATTATTTTAAACACATACGCGTCTTTTAAAATGTATAAAATTCATATTTCTTTGTTGCTTTCCGACTGACGTGGTTTAAGAAAAATGGTTTTTGCTAATGATTTGGGGGGGATGGCAGTTCTCCCCCCTTCCTACACAGCGCACTAATAAAAGCTTGCCACTTTCTTTTTTCTTTCCCCTTTCCTCCTCCAGTGGAAATGGAATTAAATTGAAGCTTTAAAAAAAAGAGGGGGTGGGAGTGGTTCTAAAACGAAATATAATTTGGTGTTTTTGTCATACAAATAATGGAAATTTATTTTTGTTACAATCATTTTCGCTCTTTTGTTTCGTAGAAAAATGAATCAAGCTTTACCTTCAGGATATTCGATATTTCAAAGATGTATCTTAAAAAATGTAATATTTGATAGAAAATGTATGAAAACAGCACGTTAATTATCATTCAAACTGCAGTTCCGAAATTTGAATAAAATATATTAATTGATCTATATAATATTTTACTACTGTATAAGAATTTGTATGTATATATATTCTCGCATTCGCAACGTACAGTAGAGATAGCAGTACTAATAGGAGTAACCAAATTGTAAAGGAACATGATATTATCAACTGGTGTTACAGCCAGCTGAAACAAGTGGAAGAAAGTACGATGAAAAGAAACCAGCGCCACAGAATAGAAACGAAAGCTCGAGTCGATAAAGAATCAAAATGCGGACTGCACCTAGCGTCATAACGATCGGCATTCAACATTATGACCTCTTTTTCTGGTCACTTCGACCTAATAATGCGAGCAAGGCAGAGCGATCAATAAGCAAAGGGCTATGACCTCATAACGGATGGACAAATCCTTACCACAAAAACGATCACCTAATCCGTAATCGTAAAAGGTTATGAGCATTTTGTGATTTTACACTGTTCTAAACAGATAATCCCAGTCGCCTCTCTGACATGCTACACGCTCCACGGAATATGAATAACAAACACTTTCTTGTTAACTCGATGGGAAATGTTGCAGGGCAAGGTTAGAAAAACAGTGCAAAAGTTAAAATGGATGGGGGAAACATTTAATGAAGAAAAGTGAAATAAGAAACGCGTTGTCTTGATTGGGGATTGATGCGGGACGAGACAGAGATTTGCTGCGGCTTTTTTTGCGAGACGCATATTTTTCGTCTGGCGTCCATCTCTAGTCTTGGTTTTGGCAAAACCGGAGATATGGAATGAAATAGTGAAAGATGATAGCGCCAGAATATAACTTACGAGAAAAAAATGCAATCGATTTAACAAGGTTTTAAATGATTTCGCTTTAAAATTTTATCATGTGTTGCGTAGGAGCACAGGGTGGCACGTGCCCCAAACTTTGTTTAGAAGAATTTACTTTAAAACATTCTGTCAAAACTTGAAGAACTTTACTATTTTTACTTTTAAATAAGTTATGAGCATCCCCCCCCCCAAAATTTTCGATCAAGCTAAGATTTATGCTCTTCATCCCAGCCCCCTCAAAAAGGGGAAAGCAGATATTTTTAGTTACCAGTTCATAAATTCTGATAAAACACGAAGAAAGTAATCTATCAGATTACTTTTTTCGTAAACGCTCGTAGGAGGAGAACAGACTTGCAAAAATTAGGGGGGGGGGGGAAGACAAAGTAAAAAAAAATATATATAAATTACTGGTTTACAGGATGCACAAGACAATGGATCTTACGAAGGATTCCCCAGTGTTATCAGAATAACCAAGCGTTTGAGACGGGAGTTCTTGGAGACTTATAGATAACTTTTTTGTACTCTTATGAAGTCAAGTGCTTTGACCTGTCTCTTCCGTTCATTCTTCATAAAGGAGCGTCTTTTAAGGGAATACGCAAGCAACGAAATGTTACTCCTCAGCTTTAAAATAATATTTACCTTTCAAGATCAACACATTTTGCAAAACAGTTTTTGTTATTAAATGAAAATACACTTTTTCATATTGTGACAATAGAGGAAGGAAGATTTTTTTTTAACTTAAAAAACATCCAGCACTTGAAGGTTTTATGAAATGTGAAATTTGGGCATTCTACATACTTTGCGACTAGGTCTCAAAGATATAATTATTCCCCCCCCCCCTCTCCCTGAAAATATTTGAATTTCTTCTCGAGGATAAGACCAAGGATATGAATGCTGGAAAATCAAATAAAGCAAGTGCCCTGGGCATCGTCTTAGGCATCATTATATTCATGCAGTATCCGTTTATCTGAAGGGGGGGGGGTGATTAAACTGCTCTTTTGTTCGTTACCTTTATTGAAAGGATTTTTTTAATTTGAATTATTATAATTATATGACCTTTCAGTAGATCTTCTGTAGTGAAGTAATCACATGTGAAATGTACCATTTTCCACTAAGCCATTGGTGCTAACAGTTTTATAACAGTAGAATAACTGATATTAAAAATTCTGAAACATCCATTATGACTAATATATCATAAATTCGCAAGGAAATGAAAGATTAAAAGTACTCATGGCACATAACTGTTATAGTCAGAAGGACTCATCTATTTAAAAAACCAACTTTTCCTTTCTATCAATGAAATGATTTGAAGCAAATTTTGAAGAATATAAATACAGACCGAACAAACTAGAAACAAAACCAATTCGGTAAAAATAAACAATTTAAATTGAAGAATGTAACCTACAAGATTTCCGCATAGCCGTCCAATTCTTACGAATTATCTGATCAACAGCGTATTTGCTTCCTAGATAATTCAATTCAAACTTGTCTACATTTCAAACCTATTAAGAGAAAAAGAAAACGAAGGGTTGAATGAAGAGGATAGATACTGTAGATATATACACAGGTAGAATACGCGATATCTTAACGAAAATTTCCCATTAGACTGAGGAACAGTTAAGATTTTTTTATCCCCCCATTCCATGTATTAGCGTTTCCTTGATCAGAGGACGACGGGAATAGGTATCGCACTACGGAAAAGCATGTCATGCTTGGACGACGATATGTCACAAACGTGATAAAATCTTACACGAGGAGTATTTACCACGTCTTTACTTGCGCCGGAGACAAACGCCGGTTAACACATGAGTAACTTTCCGCATTTTTTTTAACTTCTGAAGGTCACAACAGGGCTTATTTGATCTTCGATTTTCCACGATTCTTCACACTGTATAACACGTGAAAACCTTTAACCCTTTAATGCGCAGTGTTCCCGCTCTGGCAACACCAAACTCTGACGTTTTGACTGTTGCCAGTCATGAAGAATAGATTTGATTTCTATCAAAATAGTTGCGGGTGACATAGCTCCACGAGAATCCTTTACTTTTTAGCAGGTCATTTCCCGCAAAAAAAAAATTGCCACGATTATTTTTAACAGCACTGACGTCTGCTGAAAAATGGAAGAATACGAGAACAGCCGGATAGATTGCCCAATGTTGAAAAAAGGGCAGCCGTTGCCATCGCTCGACTTAACTACCAGCAAGATGGCGGACGATCGAAACGTTCATCGCGTGCCACAGATCTAGACATTTTTTTGACGCAGCTGGCTGTGCGCGCACACCCAGCTGTCGTCAAAAAAGGGTCTCTAGATCTGTGGCACGCGATGAACGTTTCGATCGTCCGCCATCTTGCTGGTAGTTAGGTCGAGCGATGGCAACGGCTGCCCTTTTTTCAGCATTGGGAAATGGTTGCGCCTCAAAGGGTTAATGTGTGTGTTCTTGTGCACATTTTTTAATAAAAAATGATAACGAGAGATAACGCGGGAGAAGAATGGAAACATGATGTCACTTGTCACACAATTATACTCAAGGGGTCATTCAGTAAATATTCACTCGATACCTGCAGCAATTAATTTAAAATCTAATGAAAATAAATTTATCCCTTACTATTGTGTATCTAGAGAGGGAGCTTGATTTACAACAGAATTATCCACATCACATTCAATTTACACACAACACATTTTAAAATAATTCACCTTTTTGAAAGATAATATACTTACACAGCAAAAGCTTCTCACGATTTATATTTATTTGAATGACAAGATACAACAGAGAAGCAGACACAAACCCGAAAATTTTATATTCTGTTAACAAAAAGCGATCCTTTTTTAAGGGAAAAATTTTGCCTATTTCCCTCCTCTCCCCCTCTCAGAAATGTTTTCTGGCTGCAAGCTTGAAAGATATAAGCTAATTAGTGTGTCAATTTCAAAGGATTATAAATATCATCTCAAAATATATTTATGCCGAATCAACACCCCCAATTAAATTTTATACCTATAATAAAAAAATGGAAAATGAAAATCGCAAATCCAATCGTACTCTTTCACGCTAAAACGGCTGGACGAATTTGGATTAAATTTGGAATAGAAATAGATTATACCCTGAATTAACATATGCCATATGTTCCCAAACTTACCCAAGCCGCGGCACCCTCGTCAAACAATATCTGTGTGTGGAATACTGTAATTTTAAATGTATGCATATGCTTCATATTTGTACGATTGTGCAGATCAAATTAGAAAAGTAAAGTAGTAAGACCATAAATATAATTAATACGGTTCTAATTTAAATTTCAAGTAAGTATACTTTCATGTAAGTAGTAAATTCAAGTAAAAAGTCGTGGTCGCTTAGCGGCATCCCTTGCCTCTCTGTACGTCACCCTGGGGTGCCGCGGCACATACTTTGGGAACCCCTGACACATGCTACCTTTTATCATTCACAAATAAATAAATAAAAGCTGTTCCCGTGATTTTCATACAGGTATCGATAGATGGTACTGTTTTAACGTAAACGAAAGCAATATCAGCACAGTAGTAACGTAAACACATAGTCATAATTTTGAATAATGAATGCATTTTTTCTTAATAATAATTCTGTTTAAAATTTTACATTTTTAAACAGAGCCTAATACAGGAAAATTATATGCGGTTAAAAATGGGAAAAGCGCATAGATATTAAAAATTCGTGCAATCATTTAAAAAAAAAAAAAAAAAACAGATCAGTGCATCAGTGATTGACATCAGCTTAATTAAGTATTCTTTTTAAATGTTTTAAAGTTTCTTTGGCCATTTTGAGAGGCATGGCCACATACTAAGATAAATTCAAAAAGTTTTATGATACACAGAAAATTAAATCAAGATAAAAATTGAGAAAAGGATTGTGTCTCAGTTGACTATTCATTTATTCTTTAAGCTAAAATGTTGTCTATTGATAATTCCAATAAAAATTATAATTTGCATTTCAATTTAAACAAGCAGCAGATTCCTGTTTTTTACACTCTTCTAGAATTCTTACCCATTCAAGCCAGGGGCGTAGCCAGAAATTTTTTATGGGGGGGGGGGGGGGGGTTATGACTAATGGGGGTTACAACTCATATATATGTATGCGTGTGTGTGATAATGTAGTGAATAATATGCATTTTGTATGGCAAAAAATTTCTCATGGGGGGCGGTTATGACCCCCCTAACCCCCCTCGTGGCTACGCCCCTGATTCAAGCCCTTAGACAGGATTTCCTGCCAAGGCTAAGCTAAATTTTACTGCGAGTTTTTTAATTTTGAGGATAACTAGACACACATATTCAAAACAGTAAAAATACTTAGCAATTGGAATAGAAACCATGTTTTAAAACGATAAATAATTATTTGCATTTTTTTTTTTTTTTTTTTTTTTTTTTTTAAGTTTGTTTTGGTTTGTTTCTCATTGCAGATGAAACATCAAAAACTGAAAATTCAACAAGCACATCGTTACAAAATTTCCTTTTCTGGGGTTGCTCGAAAGATGTGCTTAAATTATCTAACTTTTTGAATAGAATACAAATCAACAGCAGAAAAAAAGGAGCTAAAGTTAAAACCGATTATCTGCATTTACAATCGGATGTAAAGTGTGCGTGAGTGAATACAAAAACACTGACATGCACGCACTCTTTCATGCATACTTATGTCTTACTTATCGACTTATGGCGTCTGTAGCCTGTAGCATTCATCACATTTTATTCGCTAACTGATTTAAGTTCTCATAAACGATTCTGAAAATCTTCTCGTGGGATTAATTTTTTTAAAACCAATATAAAAATGTCACCATTTGAAACATAATTTACTAATTCATATGCCTTTTCCATAATTCACACTCATTTTAAATTTTAAAAAATGTATATTCTTCCTTATAAATCAGAAACTAAGCAAAACTAGAAAACTTCTGCGCTGAAAAATAGCTGTTCATACACACTCTTAGAATATGCACATGGCATGAATTACTAATGGTGGTAAACAAAGCTTACGGTTTTAGGGTACAGAATTAATTTATTCTAACAATACCAATTTTCAACAATTCGTAGGATATTTTAATATGCAAAGTAGATTACGATGACACTCTTAAAATATGAGTAAATCTTCTACACTGAGGAAATTTTAACTATTTAAACTGGTTCAAATGCATAAATGGTTAACAAATTGATAAATGGAGCAAGGGAATAAGAGTTAACAGAGAAAATGCACAGAATATCTAATGAGTTTTAAGTCTTACAGTTTCAACAGGAGATTGAAGGTTTTAAAATCTATAGTCCCTGCTTCCTAAAAAAATCTTGTGAGCATTATTGAAGCTAATTAGTGGGTTAAATGCACAAGCTTAAGTGTTATTAAAAGATCTCATTTCAAAGTATACTTGTTATGTCCATATATAACATAAAATCTTGTTATGATTTCAAAACAATAAAAAGGATTAGCAAAACCGATTATTAATTTTTTTTTTTTAATCAAGAACTATCTCAAAGATTATAACGAAGAACTTGTAAAATTGCCCGGATTCTAAAATATCTTCAGAATCTAAGAATTAACCTGTCACTTCAATTTTTCTATGTTTTACTGTTTTCAATGAAAGTGCACAGGCTACTAATGAACAGGCAATGTGGAAGGTTATTAACAACTGACATAGAGTTAGTTCATAGCTGCAGTTCAAAATCCTTTGTCATGGCAATGTAAGCAGCTAAAAGTTTGAACACTGTTATGATACACCCATAATTATAAATCAAATCAATTAGCAAGAATTTCAGGTGCAATTTTAAAAGTGAAAAAATTCGAAGAGGCGACACGATACAGGAAACGAAATAATGAGCATTCATAAGCCTACGAATGTTTTTTCAGAATACATTTTTTTAAAATAACAATAAATAAATAAATAAATAAATAAATGGCTATCAAAATAACTTCTGATATAGACTACCAATTCAGAAACGCAACTGCAAATCAAAATAATTATTTCAGAAAGAATATCTGAAATTATTCCAGACAAACAAAATAAAGAGAAGCAATGGAAAAGGGAAATTCAAAACAGGTTGGAGAGAACAGTAAACACTGGCTACAGTTGCTCAACAGTGGTATGCCAAGTGTAGGCGAACAAGTCTAGCCCACACTTGAAAAATACCTAGAACCAAGAGAGAAACGTCTCGTCCAACGCTTCTTCTAGAAGAAAAAAATATATAAAAGAAAACAAAAGGGTTGAACTTCTTTTAAAAACACAGGTGAACTTACAAAGTTTTACTTTTTATTTTATTAAACGTTATTCCACACCTTCTTATTTAGAGCAGGTTGTAGTTCTTGCAGTGGCTCAAAGAAAGCAAGATCACCACGCAAATGGAAAAGGAGACAAATGGAGAGCCAACAATGAAACGAAAATGTGTTTCCATGGACATATTAACATATACTATCTTCAGACATTTTACAGACTTCCTTAACCTCATCGGTAACGAATAACTAATGTTGCGAAGATAAAGAAACCTGGGTACTCTACAAATTTGCAACAGTAAGCCAGCGAAGTGAGGGAAGACATTAGCACGAATTTTTTTTTTTTTTTTTTTTTTTTTTTTTTTTGGAAAATTTCCGATGATCAAGCGTATTTGAGTGCAACCTAAAGGGATTCAGGACTTGAACACCATAACTACAGCTGGCGTCATGAAATAAATTCCAAATTATGGCTATTTATGAGGGGGGGGAAAATGAGCTCTCAATATTTCCTTCATAATTATGACCGAAATCCTGTATAGAATTTCGATTTCTTACATAAATTTTTATATTTATATTTTATTGAATTCTATAAACGACTTCTCTACGTTAAATGAATTTAGAGTAATTTGCTTCGAGTAGTCGTTGAAATCGCTTACTCTCCAGTACACATAGGTTAAATTATCCTCAAGGCATTTAGTTATGCCCTGCGATACGGCTGGCAAGTAAGTTTTGTTGAGAATTCCTTTTTCTTATTTATTTTTTTAACAAAATTATAATTCTCTCTATTACAATATATCATCATTTTTATCGTAAAGCCCCTGAAGTTCCTTAATAGCAGCACTTACGCAGCTAATGTTAGAGTGATACTGGCAATAACTAAGAGTCATAATATAAACATTAAAAAAGAGTGTCATCGTAAAGTAGAACTAATTAAAAGATACTCTTTATTTTAGTAGCTTATATAAGGTTAAGGTCAGTTATGGTTCTCCTTTATTTGACCAGGTGCATAACCCGCCAAGTTCCAGTGACCAACGATAAAAATAAAATCAGAATTATCATTCAGAATGCTTTATTCGATCCAATTAACCTGGATATTAGTTAATGCCGTTCGGCGGACAAAATTTTCCAGGGAGATCATTGACCAGCGTTTATTCTTTAATACAGAATGATAGTTATGTCTCGAAAAAGTACCGTCCCTTCTATTAGAGAAAATATTTAATAATGACAGTCATATCAACCAGTATTACCATTAATATCTCTGTGTCGATTAGCGCAGATTATTTCGTAAAGATTAACCTATTATCTACAGCAAAACAAAGAAAAAAAGCAAAGGGACTGTAAAGAGTAATTTTTACACTCTTTCATTTAACTCCCACTGAATATCCAAATCAAAATTTATAACCAGGTTTTTGTTCACTTCCCAATCTTCAACTGTACTGCAACTTAGTATAACGTATCTTAGCTAACAATATATGAATCAATCATAAAAAAGTTTTTTAGTTTGAAATAATTACTGCAGACATGCAATAAACAAGAATATATGCTTAATTTTGACGAATATGACCAACATGACTACTGATTATTCGACTAAATAGCATTCAACACGATAAATTCAAAACTTCAGCATTCTAGAGAGAGAAAAATCTAGCAAATGCTGTAATACGATAGTTCGGCCCCTATGCCAAAAGGCAAAAGCAGAAAAAAAGATGGAAGCGATAAATTCTTTAGTTAAATTAAGGTTTTAATTATAATATAATTAACACAGATCATTTAACTTTCTATAAATAAAACTTTATCACTTTTTCGTGAATCCCGAGTAGTCAACTAGTTAACGAGTCATTCGTAACGCATGCCTTAAGTTCGAGTCCCACCCAGTTCCAATACCAAATTTATAATTCCCTGCCTCTCGACATTAAAAAAAAAGGGGGGGGATGTAGCACTTTTTAGATAAGAGTGTTTTTCAAAAAGTTCTTTTTTATAATGAACTTACTGGACTACAATCTCACTGAATAGCGAATACAGATAGACAACTGAAATAACGAAATAAAAATCACTTAACAAAATGTCATGTAAGCACTACAAAACGAATAAAAGTTAAATATAACTTAGGGGGTAATTAAATGTGCTGTATGCATACCAGTATCAATAATGGGAAAGCTTGGCAACATTTAAGAAGATCGTAGCATCTGTCTGGAGGGCATTTCCTCCTCAAATCATTTTTTTAAACATCCCCCCCCCCCCCGAATTTAAAGGGACTTCTCTCTTTCACTCTTTTGCATCCAACATGTGCCCAAGAATACTCTCGGTCATGCTAAGCTTACGATGAGAGCTTTATACAAGGAGCACTTCATCACTTTGGTTCGATGTTATGCGAAAGACAACAATTTTCCATGCTGCTTTTCGAATAACGTTCGTTAACACGCATCAATTTCATTTAAGTCGTTTACATTCATACATTCATCATCATCATAAAGTCCTTTCAAAACCTCCTCTTACTTAAAATATAAATGCCTCTAAATTTATGAACATCAGTGAGCAAAGCAATAAGATAAACAAGTTAAAACATTTCCTCTCGAACGGTATGTTACATCGTTAAAGAACAATGACACATAAATAAAAGTCCACACAAAAGAAACTTTAATAAAGTAGAAATGTCAAAAAATGTCGCCAATGCAAAAAGAAAAAAGTACACAAAAAGTAAGAATAAGGACAAGTAAAGACGAAATGTCTTGAAAACGTAAACTAGACCATGGTCTCTTGAACAATAGACAATGAAAACAGACAGCTTTACACAGCCAGTTGTGGGAAATGTATTGGCACACAGTTTAAATATGCTGCTTTCAATTTTTGACAGTTAGTATTTTTCAATACAACAATTTAAAAATCATAGGCTGGGAAATTTATCTTTAAATGATTGACAGTTTAAACAATGCAAACAATATAAGAAACCCATATTATATGACTTTTTTAAGCACTACAAAAATTCCAATTTGAAATATCTTGTTATTTAATAAAATTATTAGTCACAAAAACAGCACTAAAATATTCTTTTTTATTAATATTTTACACGCAAATTCTAACGAATTTGTGTCGCCTGAAAAAAAAATCTCCCAGGTTCCTAAGAAAAGCGCTAGTTTACTCAGACATTTTTTCCATGTTTTATTTGTAAATATTTTGAAAGAAATGCGTGCTATTAGATTCTAATTTGAGGTTTTTTTTTTTTCCCCTGACTTTTATGTTAAAAAAGAAAAAAAATAACATAATTTAAAACTGAACAGTCAAGTGAGCCATTGTGTTTTTTAAACATACGAGGGTTTAAAATATTAGGCACGGCAGAAGCAAGTCTAAGAACAATGCAGTGCATCATTAGGCGGCTTTAACCGCAACTCTATTTTACAATTATGCCTAGAATGAAATTCTAAATAAGACTAACGGCCATCATGGGCTATTGAGCCACTGAAGAAGTTTTCAAACTAAGTTCATAAAACAATTAGTAAAATCTGCGTAATGGCATCTAATTTTTTAAACAAATAAAACAATTATTTAATTTTTAAATAAAAAAATGATGGAAGCCCTAGTTAAAAACCAGTCACTGGCAATATACAACCCCTATCACCACAACACACAAACAACATGAACTAAGAGAAATAAAGAAAAATTATAATTGTATAAAAATTCATTTTTACAATACATATGACAGTCAAAGTAAAAGTGCTGATTATCTATAAATAAATAACACTGAAGGAGGGAAGAGAAAAAAAAATTCCATGTATATCACAACCACAGAAAAACGAATGAATTTAACTCTGCCTTGTTCTGTACAAATTAGCCTTTCACTCTTAAGGATGGTAACACTGATATAAAAATTTCTTATAATTACTGAAGGCTATCTGTTACAAAAGGGTATTTAAAGAAAACCGGTTCAGGCTGATAAGAAGAACAATGGACAAGGAAGGAAGTGGATTGCCGTAACATATGATAATAATTTAAGATAATTTAAGAATCATTTTGAATATTCGTTATAAATAAAAAGTTCATTAGGCATTAAAAAAAAAGGAATAGCACAAAAGTTACAATAAACAGAAATTTTATTCTATTATATAAATGTGAAAGTTTGTTTGTCTGTTTATTTGTCCGGGAACTCCTCCCATACCGTCAGATCGATCGGCTTGAAATTTTGCACAGGTATGTAAAACGACATAGAATACTCCGTAGTCAACTTTAAAATTTTGGAAATCCACCTGTGCCCTAATTTTTAACAATTTTTCGCAACTTTCAAGGTAGAAAGCTACTCAAATGTCCGATTTCAGCACATTAGTGAGCAAAGTTGACATAGATTTATTTATTTATTACCTACAATAATTCAGGTGAGATTGACGTCATTTTGATGTCACGAGTGTAAAAATGCATTAGAAATCCTATTTCATTAACAAGCTTTTACAAAAATTACACCACGAGCGAAATAATAAACTTCCATCTTATCAGATGATGTAGAAAAGTAAAACACCGTGTTTTTTTTTTTTTTTTTTTTCTTTCTTTTTTTGGCCTTCTTAATTCACTAATTCATGTTAGACATCGCAACTAAGAATGATGTCGTTCTGACGTCATGAATTTAAAAATGAGTTAGAAATCTAATTAGTTCTGGGATGCAGACCTCTATTGACCGTCATTATAAACCAGTTTTATTGATGATTCCAGTTTTTAAGCCAATAATAAAATTAGAACCGGTCAATAAACTGGTTTCTATTACGGTAAATAGAGTCAGGGCCGATTTTAAGTGTGTGTGTGTGGGGGGGGGGGGTATCCCCCCGACACACGCACACTTAAAATGCAGTCGGCAAATAATAAAAGAGTAATAATTCGGTAAATAATTCTATTTAGGACTTCCAAAACTCTTCATTCTAGTAAATAATAAAATCTACTATAGTTTAGTCAACAGCATAAAATAGCTTTTGTGCAATCAACACATTAAAAAATAAATTTGATGTCATATTGTTTTGAAATACTGGTCTTCATTTTATGTATACAAAACTAGACATTCAATATGTAAAATTTAATAAATTTCCGTAACATAATAACAAAAACAAGTTCTTCAAACGGGGAAGTCGTATAATTACTTACAAGATAAATAATTAAATAAATATGTACCTATATTGATGAAAAAAAAAGTCTTCTCGTAAAATACCGAACTAAACATTCTATGGCATTTACATATATGTAAAATTTTCAAATCAGTTTGATTTAAAAAAAAAAACAAAACAAAACAAACAAATGGAATTCTGTTTCGATGCAAGAGAATGAATGGCCTTTATTATTTTTCTTCCCGAAATATTAAACGAATAAGACAGAAATAAAGCCAGTGAGCTGAAGGTCAAATGTAAAACCATCGCAATGCGAGTTAATAATTTTTAAAAATAATGATTAAATTTGCACAGTTCAATGAACAACTGATTGTTATTTATTTTTTTTTTTTTTTGCCAGAGTATACCTCCTGCAGAGTTAATACTTAGTCTGTGTGTTAACATCAGAATAAAGAAGCATTCATAAGCTCAGCATTAAAAGAATGGATTACTGGAGGTATAACAAAGGTGACCTTGGACAAAAACAGTCTTTACGTAAAATTCCAATACCAGGAAGCTAAAAAGCCTAAATAGCTGTAAAAATCTAATACCAGGAAGCTAAAAAGCCTAAATAGCTGTAAAAATCTAATGGCAGGAAGCTAAAGAGCCTAAATAGCAACTTGCCCTCAAAAAGTTTTAAGAACACAGAGTGATAAATAAAGCAAGCACATTCATGCCATTACTATTAGTGAATTAGTAGCTATACATTGTACTCAATACTCTTTTAAACAAAACTAATGCCTGAAAAGAATAGAAGGCAAAAATAAATGTCAAGTTTCGAATTTGAATAAAGCAAGTAGGGGAGATTGGGGGCTAATGGGACGCAGAGCTAGTGGGACAAAACTAGGCGAGTAGAAAGGAAAATTTTTCGGGGGGATATGAACTTATATTTGTATAAATAGACATAATTTCATCACTAATCCAAAAATTTCAGGGGGGGGGATATATCCCGGTATGCCCCCCCCCCCCCCCCTGGACAAAACAATTCGTGTGCTAAATAAAATATTTTTATGAAAAGTTTGTATACAACAGAATGGGTACAGTAATACTACATCTTTGAACAACAACAGGTCAACCATTGCAGTTAAATAGGATTAATATTTAGAAACATTGTTGTTCTAGCACATCAAAATAAATTTTAATTTTTATATTTAATTGAATTTTTTATCATTTAAAATAACTTTTAATTAATGGAAAGATTCTTTAAGATATCATGATCTACATAATATCTGCTAATAGAAATCAAGCAGTGTATGATAGACTATGTGGTTTTCTATTCCTAAAATTTTGAATTCTTACACTGTGGAGTCTAAAGGGGTTATATGGGCTGTTAATATGGGAACTAATGTGACAGCTGAACAGACAGTGAACCAGTTATTTTATTAAAAAAAAATAAATAAATAAAACATGTTTTAGATGTAAATCACAACTAAAATTGTTAATATGGGTTAATAATAATTGTTAATATATTACTGTTATATATATATATATATATATATTTGCAAGAGCATCGGTATTAATATTTTGTAATTAGATAGTTTCACATACATAATTTGATATTAATTTATTTATATATTTAGTACAGAATGTATTTATTTTTTAATCTGTCCCATTAGACCCCATACATGGGAGGTAATGGGACAATGACGTAATTTCAGAAATGGATTTTTTTTTAATTTCTATTAATAAGTCTTTAAAAACACATTAAGCATTTTTTGGTAATCACATGTGCACGCTTTAATTTAGTATAATTTTATTTTTAAATATCTGCACATTTCACTGAAATACAGCTTAAATTAAAAAAGTGTCCCAATAGCCACCGCTCTCCCCTAACTCTTTAATAACTTAGACTTCCAAGAGCGAGTAGAAATTAATAAAAATTCTTTTAAATTTTTTAATTGATAATTTTTGTTGAGCATTTCTTTTATTATTAATTTAAAGTAGAACAAAATATCGATGTTTTAAAAATTTCTCTAACGTTTGAATTAATTTCAACAAAAAATAAAATGCATAAAATTTAGAGTATAGTTGTTTAAAAAATGATATTTGAAACAGGTCGTACGAATATAGTTGGTAACTGTTACCAACTATACACCAGACAACTACCAATTACACAGCTATTTACAATTGCCTACAAGAAATGTAACAGGTTATTAATTACAACCGATTTCTGAAAAGATTACAGCTAGTAACGACTAAGTTTGATTTTTTTTTTTTTTTTAAGCAGCTATCTTGTAATTCTAATTTTAAAATTCTGGAGCAATGCAGTTTTTTAAAAGTTTTTCTGCAGAATTTGTAAAGCAGCATTTTCATAATCTATTAATTCTTCGATAGTAATTGTTTCAAAGTCTGCAGTACACTATGAAAAATAGATGACATAAAATACAGCAATGGAAGCAAACTAATTTGTTTTTTATCTTTTGACATTTTTTTTTTTTTAAGCTATTGGCAAAGTCCTTGTATTTTATTTATAACTAACTGAAGTACCCGTTCTTCGCACGGGAATGAATGGACTTTTTGATATTACGATTTGTGGTGATTACTATTCATTGTAATAAACAGATATAGCAAAGTGGATATCGCGTTATATTGTGTCCAATAACCATGCATACCGAATTGCAAGGCAATCGTTTGTACGGTGCAGAAGGCCATGCGGCGTAGCGCAATCTAGTGGCGAGTTTTAGCAAAACGGATACGGCAAAAATATTCTTCGCATTCAGATATCGATGTATACGAATTTTCATGACCATCGGCTGGACAGTCCTGAAGTTCATGTGTTGACGCGACATCTAGTGGCAAGTTATAGGAAAATGGATAGAGCCAAACTCTTCCCCGTGTTCAAATATCTATGTATACCTATTTTCATAGCGATCATTTGCACAGTCAAGAAGTGATACACTGCAGGGCCATCTAGTGGTTCAATAAAGTAATGATTTGCTACAGCGCCGTCAAGTGGCGAGTTACAGCAAAATGGATAACGCCAAAATATTCTCATTGTTCAAATAGCTATGTATACTGATTTTCATAGCGACCGTGTTCAACTATCTATGTATACCAATTTTCATAACGATCATTTGCACAGTCAAGAAGTGATACACTGCAGGGCCATCTAGTAGTTAATTAAAGTAATGATTTGCTACAGCGCCGTCAAGTGGCGAGTTATAGCAAAATGGATAACGCCAAAATATTCTCATTGTTCAAATAGCTATGTATACTGATTTTCATAGCGACCGTTTGAATGGTCAAGAATTTGGCCTGCTGCAGCGTCATCTAGTGGCGAGTTAAAATAATAATGCATTGCAGTGTCATCTAGTGGTGAGTAACATCAAAAGGAACGCAGTTAGAATATATTCTTCGTGCTCAAATGTGTAAGTATAAAAAATTTTATGCCGATCAGTCGAACGGTATAGAAGTTGATGCTTTGCAGCGCCATTTAGCGGCAAGTTACAGCAAAATAGATAGTGAAAAATATTCTCCGTGTTCTAATATTCGCGTGTACCAAATTTCATCGAAATCGGTTGGACGATATTCGCATAGCAAACGGCTAAACGGAATAGAATTCAACGTTGTGCTGCGACACCAAGTGGCAAGTTAAGGAAAACGGATAGCATAAAAACCTTCTCCATCATAAAAGACTTAGGTGAACCAAATTTCATCGTGCAACGGTGCTCAACGGTGCTGGAGTTTTTCAACCTCATAAACACATACCAACATTCATTTTTATCTATAACCAGTGTTATTATATATACCAGTCTCAAATAAAATCCAGTTTCAAATCTAAGCCTCGCCAAAGTGGCAACATACGCCATTTTGCAAGCGTTTTTTCAGGGAATCATTCGAAGCATTGACTTAGCAGCAATCAATATGGGAAATGGTTCGACCGCCAAAGAGTAGCACGCATTTATTTGAAAATTGGAATCCCTTAATACAGCCGATTTTTTTTTTAAATTATCAACTATAATGTGTTTTATTCATCGTTACTCCGATGTACTAAATGAGAAGATTTCAATTTTCTGAAATTTGGCGGAATTCCCCCAACTTAAATCAATGTACTCAATTGGCGAGAATTCTGAAGATAGATCGCTTGAAATCCCTTAATAATTGCATTATTTCTTCACGGATCATTAAAATTTAACACTGTATTCTAATAAAACCTTTGCACTTGTTTTCAAAAATCTATTTCCTTAAGCTCTCAATAAATTGCGCCAAGCCGAAAACTGTGCAAACCGCTAGAACTCACTTACTCAAAATCCATATTTCAGCCATTTTATTTTTTCGCCAAACTAAAAAAATTTACACATTAGCCTCGGAAATCTTCAATTCTTATTGTTTTGCGTGTAAAGCATTACATTCCTGCTCTGATTTCCCATGCACACGATATTATAATTTTTAAAAAAAATTACCTTACGAATATAAACTAACAAAAAAATCATTATTATTCTTTTATTTTTATTTTGAGAATTTAAAACATTTTATTCGGCAAAATCGCCACACATGGCAACCACGATCCTTATTTCACA
This sequence comes from Cheiracanthium punctorium, assembly GCA_038373885.1. Classification (NCBI taxonomy): domain Eukaryota; kingdom Metazoa; phylum Arthropoda; class Arachnida; order Araneae; family Cheiracanthiidae; genus Cheiracanthium; species Cheiracanthium punctorium. Next base: position 105,796 of record JAWZYV010012641.1, on the reverse strand, counting down.
CTTTTTCACTACAGGGGTTACAATTACGGAAAGCTTTTTGCGTGAAGAGCATAAAAAATCTCTTAAATTCCGGGAACGGGGGGACTTTCAAAGTTTTAAAGTGGACTACGATTTATTCTATATTATTTTACATATCTGTGCTAAATTTCAGGCCGATAGGTTCATTTTTGTGGATTTGTATACGAACGACATTTTATTCGGCGAAATCGCCACACATGGCAACCACGATCCTTATTTCACACTTTTTTCACTACAGGGGTTACAATTACGGAAAGATTTTTTCGTGAAGAGCATAAAAAATCTCTTAAATTCCGGGAACGGGTGGACTTTCAAAGTTTTAAAGTGGACTATGATTTATTCTATATTATTTTACATATCTGTGCTAAATTTCAGGCCGATAGGTCAATTTTTGTGGATTTGTATACGAATCAAATCCACAAACAAACAAACAGAATTTCATTTTTATTTATAAGATACGACAAATAAAGTCTTAATCTTATTCAAAAAATTGTGCAAGATTTTTAAAATAAATTTAATTTTGAATGTTATTTTTTTTTTTTAATTGTGAGAGTCTTTTCTCTGTGTCAGTAACGAAAAGGCAATGTAATGGAAATACAGTATCGTTTCAAACCTACATCTAACTGGTAGTTCTTTTTTTCCACGCACAACCAATTTTTGTTGTTACGCGCACATGAGTTTTCATGTAATTTAATGCAGTCGAAGGAAATGATGAACGGAAATAGCTACCCTTAATATCAGACACAAGGAAGTAAAGAATAGTCAGAGATTCGAGAGGGAAATTAGAAGGTAACAAATGCGTTTATTCGTATATGATTCCACCACTATAAACATGGAGAAAGTAAAAGATAAAATTGTAAATGCATAGTTTAAAAAATATATCCTTTCATATAACCTTTCTAATTATGAGCAGGCAGAGCAATTCAGAAAAGGAAGTGCATTTAGCCCTTCCCCCAGATAATTTAAGGCTATTCAAAGAAGTCAATAAAGTTTACAAATGAAATGATTTAAAATTCATTGGAAAAGAAATAGTATGCGAAGAAGACTGATAATTTACTACGGATATAAAGAGTTTGAATAGCTTGCTAATTCGGTTTACAAATTGTAAACTACAAATATGAGCGCTCAAGTTTGCTCTCCCCTTTCTTAAACCGAGACCTTCTCGAGCCTCGCAAGGGTTAAGTTCATTTTCGAAACCTCAAGCTAGCAGACTTTGAGTTGAGCTCAATTGAAGACCCGAGCAGCTTCAAATAGCAATTTTCGTAGAGTTTCGCAGTGTTTCCAGCAAATTTAATGAAAGCGTTTTCTTTTCTTAACTGGAATCAAGTCGTATTCAAATAACAAATTCTTGTTTGCGCAAGGCTCATTTCTTACTTTCCCATATTTGAATGTTAACCCCCCCCCTTGAATATTTCCCTGAACGTCGATGTACAGTGAAACCACCCTGCGGACCATCGGTCATTCACAGAGGTGGTCTTTGAATAGAGATAATCAGAAAAACAAACATTCACGCATATATGTTAAGGAAAGCTATTATTGAATGAGCTTATTATTTGTCAATTTTTAGCTTTAAAGCTTTAGAGAAAAGCATCAAATTTGAGATGACACTGTAATCTGGAAAGCTTCTTCCTTTTTTATGTCCGACTAGGACCATTATGGACCATTATAGGGAATGGTACAATAACTGTTTTACTGCTTTCAAAATTTCAGATTTAAAAAAAAAAAAAAAAAAGAGAGAGAGAGAGATTCCGAGATTTTCTCCCGCAGAACAATCCTGCCGTTTTCAACGGAAAAGTTGAAAAATGGTCATTCAGTGAGGGAGAGGGTGAATAGTGGTTCTGTAATGGAGTGGTAAATACTATAGCCAGAAATTACGGGCCAGAAATAAACTGTCTTTATAAGAGGTGGTCTTCCAGATAGATTTCAATGTATTCACTATGGATTGTAGCACAGCAAAACACAGACTGCTAAGCAAACAGAACATGAAAACAGAATATGAAATTAAATAGAAAAGAAAGAAAAAAAAAAGAAAAGAAAAAGGATCATAAATTTATGAGACATAACCTTCCAGAAAAATTTCGAAACAGGACATAAAACAAAGTCAAAAAAGGCATGAAGAAAAAGCGGGTACGCGGGTAAACGATCCTTTATTTAGATATCATCAGCTGCGACAGTTATAGATAGTACTGTTGCTGCTGTTGTTGCAAATACCCTCGTATGTTCACGAGCCTCAAGGTTACGTTTACCTTTTACGGAGGACAAGGCTGCAAAAAGATACCCAGGTGGTTTTTTGCCACAGCTATGCATTCACGGATGTGGGCGTGCATAACCATCTGTTTCGAGAACCGTAAAACACAGCTTCGAAACGAAAACTAAAATGACAGAGAGGATTACTGAAAAGATGCGAGGTTCATGCGAACGAAGTACGGCTAATTTGATCGACAGCAGAATAGATATAGCTTGCTCGACAACGGAATGATTACGACATACCACTTTTCCAAAAAGAGCAGCAGAGATTTTATTATTGAGTAATTATTATTGACAACCGCAATGGGGAAATTTAGAATGACACGCATTGGTAAAATTTCACATCATCCAGATTTGAAAATTTCGGTTGGATCATAAGTGAATATCGATGAATGACGTAATGCAAAAATCAGACCCTCGAAGAATTAATTTTAAAATGCCCCACGAACGAGATGGCAAAACCTTCGTGGTAATTTTTTTTTTTTTTTTTTTTTTTTGGAGGGGGGGGGTGGGGAAAGTACACCAATTTAGTTCTTCAATAATATTTTCTTTCGGTGGTTTGGTAAGCCGCACAAATCGTATAAGCTAAATCAGTTCAAACGACTTTCATTTCCCTTTTTTAGTTCAATAGAAACAATAAATTTTTGTTACACGTTAAACACTTTAAATTATTAAAAAATATAAGTTCAACACATTTTCAAGAAAATAATGACTAATGGCATCAGGGGCGTAGCCAGAAATTTTTCATGGGGGGTGGGGGGTTACGACTACTGCAACTCATATATATGTATACATATGTGTGATAATGTAGTGAAGAATATACATTTTGTAGGGCAAAAAATTTCTCATGGTGGGGGAGGGTGTTATGACCCCCCTAACCCCCCCCCTCCACTTGGCTATGCCTCTGAATGGCATTAATAATGTTTTCGAACCTATTCCAGTCAAAAAGCACATTTAGAAAACAGCTACATTCCGGACTATTTTTTTAAAGTACGTGCAATCAGGCGTTGTGTATTGTAATTTATTTTAATATCACATTTAAAGTAGTTCGATACAATTTTAGGCGAATAGTCAGCACTGAATTTAGGCGATATACTAACAGAAGAAAAATAAATGGATTTGCCTCAGCAAGATTCTCTCCTACTCCCAACTAGTAAGTACGCGTTGGGCGTAGTTAAGGAACTCATACTCAGTTCATTTTCGGGAGAATAAAAATTCAAACCAAATACAGGGTACTGTAACGAAAGAGCCACAGATCTACTGCATAAAATTGACCTTACAAACACACCTTGATGGAATAAAAAATGACTACTGAAGCACGACACTAACGGTTAATGAAAGCCTGGACTGTAAATTATGTTTTATGAAGCAAATCACGCTATACGGTTTCGATGAAAGCTAATGGGCGTGGTGAGTTTCATGAACAACTCAAAAAGTATGGCGCCGTTTTCAGAAATTAGTGAGGATTTATGTTGATATTTTATATCGTTACTAAAATACATCAACAGTTGCATCCGAACCTTTAAAACTTTAAACAAATGTTCACAAGTAAATACGTTTCAACATTATAAGTACAAAACACAAAGAACACAATTCCGCATTTAAAATCCTATGTTTCCTATTGCAATAAATTAGGGTGTTCATTTCAAATGTTTCATTATCCTTAAAAGTATGTTTTGATTTTGTGTCTTGAATATTAAATAAAACTGCCCTGCATTTTTTGTCACGCAAAAGGATTATGACATCATCTAATCGATCTACGCGAAAGATTATGTTCCGTGATTTTTTTTTCAAAGAATCAAGGAATGAATCAAGTCACTTCTGTGTATGTTGTTTGGTTGTTTACTTTTTCAAGGCGTGATATCTTGCTAGATATTAAGAGTTGAAAGTAGTAGATGAGAGTTTAAAAAGGGTTAATTTTTTAGAGATCTTTCGAAGTGTTAATAAGTTTTTGCTTTTAGTTAGAGATAAAAATATCGTTTTTATCAAAATTTCAACATGGCTGCAGATGCACCGCGAGCGATGGGTCGATCCCGAAATTGTGACAGCAACGGCTTTTATTATTTAGATTTTATTTTATGAATAACCCGTAGTAAGTTATAATTCGCTATAATTCATTTATTTCATTCCATATTGTATGTACTTCTTTATTTTGTTGTATTGATCTATTAATTTGGTGATATAATCTAATTTCAACAGTTAGTGTAAGACATTGAAACAAGACCTGTGTTTGTAGGCATTTATTACATAGCCAATAAATTAATATCCCATATTTAAATGGTTGTTATTTTTCTAAATATTCTAATGAGGAAATATTGGTTATGTTTGCATAAACATCTTTTCCTTTCATTAAAAATTAATTGATGCATTGGTATAGCTTTATATCCTTTATAATTCATTGCATAATTATGATTACGTATTATCTTTAAACAACTACCATTTTATAGAATTCTGGGCATCGAAAATTTTATGGTGTAAATTTCAGCGATCAAAAATTACTAAAAGTAACCTTGAAACACTATTACGACTAGTAGAAAACATAGATTCCTATTTTTTCATAAAAGCAACAGAATGGAATTCGGATTTATAGTGTCATTCATGATAATAAATAAATAATCTTGAATTAAAATAGAACTTTTAAAATTTTATAAGAAATTAAATATTTCTGCAAAAAATTCAATTATTATTCCGATATTTCTTTAAAAAAGGATGCAAATCAAATTTTCATCTTTAAAAAAAAACTATTTTATCAAAAAAACCACGGGTTTAAGGTACAAAACCAGTCCCGATGGAGAAAATGGGGAGCTACCAGGCCGCAAATCTGACAACCCTGCTTATTATGTTATTCGATTTCTTAAGCAAAAGTCGCTAATTATTTGGATAAAGTCCGATGATTTATTCCTTAAACACGAATAGCAAGTTTGCAAACTGAATCGGTATCTTTTTTTCAAACAATTTTATCACAGATGAATGGATTACTCTTATGTGATAAAAATAGTCACACATCCTGTTTTCTCACATGCATGAAATGAGTAGAATTAATCTTATTTAGAAGAAAAAGTAAAAGAACTGGAGTTATCATAATCCATGCGTCCGCTTCATTTGTATTTCTTGATTCATTATGTTGTAAAGTGAATCATAATCCAATTCAGGCGAGATCAGAGATTTTTGACGTATGTTCATTATGAGGATTTTCAAAGTCAGGTGTCAATCCAGGAATCTTTTTCAGAGTCCTACTTTTGTAAACACTGTGACTTTAGTGAATTTCAATATCTATTCTTGTGAATTTTCATACTAATTTTGCTAACAGTCACTTTTTTTAATAATTTACAAAACAAATTAAAATGTGTGGCAGAATGCCGATGAATGGTTTTTATTCAAATGCATTTTTGTGGATAAGCAGTAAAATGGACCAAAATTTTACCTGCATCGATCTCTGAAAGTCGCATACAGCGACCTCTCACTTAAGCGCCTCTCGGTTAAACGAGTCTCTCTTTTATGTGCGAATTTCGGAACGTCCCGTCACCAGGAATCGGAAAATAATGATATAGGTCTCTCAGTTACATAAGCGGCACTTTGAATTGTCTCTCTCCGGGAAAATAAACAGCGCGATTCACAATTCCTGTCACACAGATGTACTTCTTTCCGTTGATCTCGAAGACAGTGTTTAAAAAACGCAAATGTTCGGAATGTTGATAAAATATAATATCAAATAAACTCGGACATTGAAACTGGTTTTGCTGAGTTACGGTTGAATATGACGATAAATAAGATGATAATGAAGCAACTGATCTTTCTGCCCCATCTTATGCTCCTGCTTTAGGAGCCCTGAAAAATTGCGGCTTAGCTTCACATACAATAGCATATTTTAATGAGTTAGAAGAGATTGTATTACAACACCGCCTAAACAAAAATAAACTGCAGTTTTGAGGGCATTTTGATAAAAGAATGTTAGTTCAGTTGAAGTTTCTCCTATGTAAAATGAAATTAAACGTTCATTGTATTTTAAATAAAAAGTCAAAACTAAATTGTATGGTTAAATATTTTAATATATAATATTACTCTTTTTAACTGAAAAAATATTAAGCATATTTTTTTTTTCAAATGTTCTGTCTCTCATAATTTAGAAGGAGAGCTAGAAAATAAGACCCTTTCATTCATACGCGATTTTAAATCGGTACTTTAAAACACGTATAAGTGAAAAATCAGTGTACTTGTAGAGCCATATATATATTGGCAGGTGGGAATAGCCCGTATTAACGATTTCCAGTGCATCATAATCCATGATCAGTCTAATTTTCAATGATTTTTACTGTTGTGCTTCGGGGTTAGGGGGGGGGGGAGTCCCGTTTTCGAAGATTAAAATTAATACCACTTTATATAAGAAAAATATAATAATAGACTGGAAAGGGTGAACAAATCCAAAGGAACGGGATTCGGTAATCAGATGCACGTAACGTTTCTTCACTTTTAAACGTTATTTCGATATTGTAGGGATTCGAAAAAGGACATTGTGTTTTCGAAATATTAATTTTTTTTAATGCATTGTTAAAAATAATAATGTGGTACTCTCTCGAACAGTTTAAAAAGTAAATACTCCAAAAGACAAAGAAAGAAGGAAAAACTTTTGTTTACAAGCAGAATCGTGCATTATTGCAAAAAATTAATTTAAAAATGATTGTGAAAATTTCTGGGGGAAGGGGTGAATTGAAACCACAGAATCATATTGCGTAACTTACCAAAAGCTTGACGAATGAAAATATTGTTGAATATTTTCAAAAGACTTGAAATACTTCACAATGTATCTTCAGGAACTACATTTATAACTCATAGTTTCTCTTTTTCTTCAAACAGCAGTCATTATCATAACAAAATTTTGATTTTTCTAATTTTAACATCCCCAGAAATATAATAAAATGCGCATAGAATAAAACAGACTTTTTTTTTAAGGATCGTGAGACTCCAACAGTAATTAAATGAAATAGCCATCGAAAGAAAAATAAAAATAAAACACAGTAACAATCCAAAATCGATAAGAAACAGAAAGTTAGAAGTCATGAACTTGCTACAGCATCTCGGGAATAGTCACTGAAATCTCACGAGAAACGACAAGAAAACATGCGGATGTCTAAAACCCTCGAAATCATTTCGTGGATAAAGCGGGGTGGAAAAAAAGAAATTTCATTGTAATGATAGGAAATATCTCCCAGGTAATAAAAAGAAAAGAACCCATCTCACATTTCGTCAGCAGTTGCAGAAGAGCGATGATGCGCGAAGATTATTTTGTACTTCTCCCCATGAATTAAAATCATTAGCCTTTAAAAAGGACATTAACAGTTCTTTCTAACGGAAAGCGTAAAACGTGACAGACAGACGTGAAATATTTTTATCTTTACCCATTCTTCTCAGAACTGACTTCGAAACAAAGCATTTGGAAATAAAACTGAAATCCAAATTGCATTTAAAATTCTGCTACTTGTCGTTCAAGGAACAGCTAAGAGATCGGCGCTACACTTGGAGAGCGATGGGGCTCTGAGCGGAAATTTTGGGAGAAATAAGTTTTGAGTTTTTTCCGAAGGGGTTTACTTATAGTTTTGGAGAACTGGAAAACTGAATATAATCTTTTAAAGTAAAATTTCTAAAGTTTTAGAATACTTGTGTCGAAGTAACAATCTGACGATTTTTATTATTATAATTATTTTATTTATTTATTTTCATATTCAGTACCTCTAATGAAAATTTAAAAAAAAAAACTTAATTTGAAAAATACATACTGTTGTGAGAATTTATTTTCACCATACACTAAAAAGTATTATTTAACCTACAACTAAATAATACTTCTTTCGTCACTAAAAATGAAAAATTATATTCAAAATTATTTCAATAATATTAATTAGTGAATTAGTAGAAATGGTAAAGTTGAATATTTGATACAATATGATAAGAACAATTCATAAACAAAATAGAATCATTTTTTTAATTGTACATTTGGTACATGTGAAGTTAAAAATATTAACTATTGTAATTTCCCCACATGCATTTATTTAAAAGTGCTCACTCTTTTCAGGCACCTTTACTCTGTCTGCCTTTTTCTTAAAGATTTAAACTTGTTCTTACATAGATTCTTAAACTTATCCAGCTTTATTATCTTTATATACACAATATACATACATGTGACAAAATTTCTCAAAACAATTACATATCTCAAAACAATTTACAAAAGTTACATTTGCAAAAATCTACTTCCTTCACATTTTCAAGTTTCTAATTACTTTTAATAAAGATAATAAAATCAGTGATTTAATGTTTACTAAAAACTTTTTTGATTTCATTTAAACTATGAATTAAATTTATACTTTTAATGACTATGTCATTTTATCTCTCGCCCCCTTTATTGAAAATTGTATGAAAAATGTGTCCCAAAAATGCGACATAAAAGTAAGCGACATAATTTTACATATATTTAAATACTATTAGTTCACAACAGTTTTAATCTATTGTTACAATATTTCGTAAGCTGTAGAATATGCATCACATGTATTTTTCTATAAATAGGTTACAATCATAAAAATTTCAATATAGGGTTACCAGGGGAAATACACGAAAGATAAGAGGGAAAATGACATAGTCAATTTTATATCGTTTTAATGTGGTAATAATGAAACTAAAAAATCTGATGTGTCCAACACATGACTTCCTTGCACGTCTATTAGATCAAAAATATTTTCGATGCACTTCCTCTAAACTTATTTCTTTGAAAGAGATAAAATATCAATAATAGTAAGATATAGCGATTTCTAGCCAAACATTTCGATATCGCCAAGCTGAGTTCAATTTGAAAGATTTCTTTCTCACACTTTATTTGGCGATATTTCACCAAAAGCCGACAAACTTGAGATAGTTTGCGAGCTTTTGGGGATAGCCAAAGTAGTCATTGACCACAGACTTTCAATGAATTGAATGCATCCATACACCTTAATGTATTTAAAGTCATTTGGCTCACCCTGTAAATAAATTCCCAGTCGATTGCTGTCAAAAAAGATATTGAAAACCGTTAGATATTATAATATAGTTCTAAATACAAAACTACAAAATTCTACGGGTTAAAGTTTTAGAGTTATACAAAATACGAAATAATTTTTGGCGCCAAATTTGGCGATATTTCGGCGAAAATCGTCAAATTTGGCGATATTTCGCCAAAACTCGCCAAGAACGATGACAAATGGCGATACTTTGGGCATGGACCAAATGACTGACTATCGCCAAATTTGGCGACATTTCGGCAAGACTCGCCAAGGTCGAGGACAGACGGCGAGATTTTGGGCATGTACCAAACAATGACTGTATACAATTGTATTATATTGAAGATGTCCATAGACATTAAAGTACTGAAATTCTTTTCGGTGGTCCTGTAAATAAACTCTCCAAATAGATTTTAACCAAAAATCGAGATGCACAACTAGATGTTACAACAATCTTATATATGACATTTCATAATAGTTTTTGAGATTTGAGAGTTAAATATGCACACACGTACACAAAAAAGTCGCCAAGCTTGGCGACTTTTGGCATAGTACTTGAGGGAGGCAAGTGACCGTGGTCGGACCATTACCTAACTTATGTGGTAGGACGGTATTGTGCTTGAAATGGATGAATCTCCTAAAATTGCCATTGACCAGAATGTATTGGAAATCTTTTGAGTGTTCCTGTAGCAGAACTGTAAATGATAAAGACACTTTTTTTAATGGAGAAATTCATTTTCTAACTCTTTACAGCATATATCACTTCTGAGTCGTTTGAAATAGCCAATACCTCTAAAAAACGCTTTGATAAATTTCGGCCCATAGAGCGTAATGTATTTCGAATCTTTTAGGCGGTTCTGTAGATAAACTATCCAGTCGAATGGAACCGAAAGGGGAGGTGCACAACTAGATGTTACAACAATCCTAAATATAAAGTTTCAATATTCTACGCCTAATAGTTTTTGAGATATGCGAGTTTAATGAATTTCGGCCCATTCAGCGTAATGTATTTCGAATGTTTTGGGCGGTCCTGTAGATAAACTATCCAATCGAATGGAACCAAAAGGGGAGGTGCACAACTAGATGTTACAACTATCCAAAATATGAAGTTTCGACATTCTACGCCTAATAGTTTTTGAGATATGCGAGTTTAATGATTTTCGGCCCATAGAGCGTAATGTATTTCGAATCTTTTGGGCGGTCCTGTACATAAACTATTCATTCGATTGCGACCAAAAGGGGAGGTGCACAACTAGATCATAGAACAATCCTAAATATCAAATCTCAACATTCTACGACCCATAGTTTTTGAGATATGCGAGTTACATACATACGTACGTACGTACAGACGGCATGGAAAAACTGACCACAATAAACTCGCCGCTGGTCAAAATGAGTTGCAGACGCGTTAATATGATCGTGCATGCTAGCCTACGATGAGATGCATCGAAAAAGATTTTAAAATTCAATTTAGAGGTAGTCAAAATCGGTTTTTTTGTCGAAATTTGGCCCCCAAAATTTTTCGGGATCACATTACTTCCTTATACTACGTACAAGGAAGTAAAAATTAGAGGGGTTCAGGGGGGTCTCCCCCTGACGAGGCTCGAACAGCCGAGTTATTTATATATGTTATATATTTTTATTTATCACCACTTCAAAATTTCCGGAAATTTTACTTCTCTACTTCATTCGTTTAGACGTTTTATCCATTTTCTACATCTTATTTTCAATATAAATATCTATTACTTAATATTTTCTAAGAAAATATAGCTACAAGGAAAATTTTTAATTGTAAAAAGTCAATTTTTTCCATTTTTTCCAGAAAAAAACAGGAAAAAATATTTTTTCCACCTCTTCAAAATTCTCGGAAATTTTACGTATCTTCTTCTTAGACTTTTTAAAAATGTCCAATAAATAAACTGGAATTACTTTCTAATAATCAGAAATTGCCTATTTCATTTGCTTCTCTGTTACAATCTAGAGATGTTTTATGAACAACTCAGCTATTTAGACACTATTAAATAAAGCGATGTATTATCTAGAAAAATAGAGAGAAATAGAGCTGTGGCGTGGTCCTTTATATAATTAACGTAAACTGCCTAAAAGGGGAGAAAAAAAAAGACCCTCGCACTTATTTTTAACAAAAATTTATATTATTAATATGGTTTTTTTAAATCAATACTCCTAAATTTTAAAAAAGTTTGATAATGCAGTTTTATATTTTCCCACTTAAATAAATAAATGTACCTGCTTGTGTGTACATATAGTTAGATAGATTACTGCAAGTAAAATTAGCTTGTTATTGCTAACTTCAGTTTCAATTTTCTTAATTTTTTTTTTTTTTTTTTTTTTAATTTTCATATGACTAGAATACCCTTTTTCCAAATAGGCGCATGCATCAAAAAAAGAAAAGTTTGACGACATGAGATTGCAATCGTTTTTCATCGCAGACAGGGGAGGGAGGGCGGGGAGAGAGATTGTAATAAATATCGTAACATTTTGCACAATCCATGCTACTTTTCTTCACCCCGCAAGCCACTGGCGAACAAGACAATTTTTCTTCATTTGGACAGCACTTAAAAGTCTCTTGCGTTCTGGTTATGTATTTCGAAGAACCTGTTCCCAAATCTGTCCTTCAAAACGGTCGTTTAATATTTGCTGACGCACGCAATCTTACAGGCGATAGATTTTAGCCAAAAATACGAATACATCAGATGTATAACTTTAAAAAAGATGCAATCAAAGGCGGATCCAGGGGGGAGGGCGCAGGGGGCGCGCCCCCTCCGAGAAAAATATTTACACTAGATAAATGGGGCTTTCACCAATATTGAGTGTTCTTTACACTAGATAAAATGAGTATTCACGATTTGCGCCCCCTCCGAAAAAAGTTTCTGGATCCGCCCTTGAATCTCATGAAAGTTACGCAATATGTTTCATTTAATAAGGCGTTGTACATAGATACATGCAGTTCATTCGTTACTATTGTTGTTATCATTACGTAAAAATAATTAAAATTCTGAAAACCTCATTTTTCCCCCTTTTAAATACTAACTGAAGAACCCGTTCCTCGGGAAGATGGGCATTTTTCTAACACTCCTGACTTGAAAGAATTTAATTCAAAATTGTTTCATGCCTAACGCGTTAACATTTCCATCAGAATAGCTAACCCAACTTAAAAGGAATAAATTTCACTATCCTTAGTAGAAATTCGTATTAGTTTGCTTCTTGAGCTGCTTTGCTTAGATTTTCAGGCATGAATCAAAATTCATTATTGGTCGTGGATAGGGATGCAACGGATATCCAACAAACATACTGCACCCGGCCTATCCGGCCAATATGCCGGATAATTAGCATTAGCCGGATATTAAAAATATCAGGTAGTACATCCTGCCTAAAATTACATACAGAGAAATAACATAAATAAACATAATAAATGAATAAATTCCAAAAAAATGTACTAATTAAAAAATGCGAAGAAACAAAGTTTTGTGAAACTTTTGTATTCAATACTTTTTAGAATGTATTTCCATAATGTATAAAAAAAATCTGATGTGTCCAACACATGACTTCCTTGCACGTCCATTAGATCAAAAATATTTTCGACGCACTTCCTCTACATTTATTTGTTTGAAAGAGATAAAATATCAATAATAGTAAGGTTTAGCGAATTCTAGCCAAATATTTCGATATCGCCAAGCTGAGTTCAATTTGAAAGATTTCCTTCTGACACTTTATTTGGCGATATTTCACCAAAAGCCGACAAACTTGAGATAGTCAGCGAGATTTTGGGGATAGCCAAAGTAGTCATTGACCACAGACTTTCAATGAGTTGAATGCATCTATACACCTCAATGTATTCAAAGTCATTTGGCTCACCATGTAAATAAATTCTCAGTCGATTGCTGTCAAAAAAGATATTGAAAACAGTTAGGTATTACAATAGTTCTAAATACAAAGTTAAAAAATCTACGGGTTAAAGTTTTAGAGTTATACAAAATAGGAAATCATTTTTGGCGCCAAATTTGGCGATATTTCGGCGAAACTCGTCAATGTCGACGACATTTGGCGAGATTTTAAGCATAAACCACACAATGACAGATTATCGCCAAATTTGGCGATATTTCGCCAAAACTCGCCAAGAACGATGACAAATGGCGATACTTTGGGCATGGACCAAATGACTGACTATCGCCAAATTTGGCGATATTTCGCCAAAACTCGCCAAGGTCGAGGACAGACGGCGAGATTTTGGGCATGTACCAAGCAATGACTGTCTACAGTTGTATTATAATGAAGATGTCCATAGACATTAAGGTACTGAAATTCTTTTCGGTGGTCCTGTAAATAAACTCTCCAGTAGATTGGAACCAAAAATCGAGATGCACAACTAGATGTTACAACATTCTTATATATGAAATTTCATAATAGTTTTTGAGATTTGAGAGTTAAATATGCACACACGTACACCAAAAGTCGCCAGGCTTGGCGACTTTTGGCACAGTTCTTGAGGGAGGCACGTGACCGTGGTCGGACCATTACCTAACTTATGTGGTAGGACGGTATTGTGCTTGAAATGGATGAATGCCCCTAAAATTGCTATTGGCCGTAATGTATTGGAAATCTTTTGAGTGTTCCTGTAGCAGAACTATAAATGATAAAGACACTTTTTTTTAATGGAGAAATTCATTTTCTAACTCTTTACAGCATATATCACTTCTGAGTCGTTTGAAATATCCCAATACCTCTAAAAAACCCTAATGAATTTCGGCCCATTGAGTGTAATGTATTTCGAATGTTTTGGGCAGTCCTGTAGATAAACTATCCAGTCGAATGGAACCAAAAGGGGAGGTGCACAACTAGATGTTACAACTATCCAAAATATGAAGTTTCGACATTCTACGCCTAATAGCTTTTGAGTTAGGCGAGTTTAATGAATTTCGGCCCATAGAGCGTAATGTATTTCGAATCTTTTGGGCGGTCCTGTACATAAACTATCCATTCGATTGCCACCAAAAGGGGAGGTGCACAACTAGATCATAGAACAATCCTAAATATCAAATCTCAACATTCTACGACCAATAGTTTTTGAGATATGCGAGTTACATACATACGTACGTACGTACGTACAGACGGCATGGAAAAACTGGCCACAGTAGACTCGCCACTGGTCAAAATGAGTTGCAGACGCGTTAATATGATCGTGCATGCTAGCCTACGATGAGATGCATCGAAAAAATTTTTTTAATTAAATTTAGAGGTAGTCAAAATCGGTTTTTATGTCGAAATTTGGCCCCCAAAATTTTTCGGGATCACATTACTTCCTTATACTACGTACAAGGAAGTAAAAAGGGGGGGGATTAAGTAATTTAACTTTGTTTAAGATTGGAGTAAATTATTACTGGAAGAAATTATTGTACAAAAAAACATTGTTTTTTCCATCTTTGTAAGAATTTGTTTACCTTTTTTCCACCATAAATTGACCTACTTATGAGAATAGTGTACTTGCTGTAGTACTACTGGCTGGTGAGAAAATGCCCCCCCCCCCCCAATTTTGATAAAGTATGGAAATTTGTAACATTGATTTTCTAACAGTTGAATGGAGATGTTTTTCTTTCAAGAACGGATCTTTTAAGATATTTAACTAAATCTTGAGGGAGAACGGCATTGTTACTTATATAGCTTTAACTACAGTAAAATTGGTACTAAATTCATGGAAACAATACCAAAAGGATTTCTGATTTTTGAATTAAATTATTTGAAACTAATGAGAAAATTTAAAGAAAAAAGTAATAGCTATCACTCTGCTATGGGTTTTACGGTCTGCACTCGTAAAAAGCAATCTTCTGGTAGTAAAACAATTATTATTCTTATGTATGAAATGTACAATCCGTATATTTAAATGGACAAAGATTAAATGATTTCATATTCTATTTTTAACATTAGTTTTACCGTATAGTATTAAAATAGCTTGTTACCACTTAAATTGTAAAACTTAGCAATCCAACAAAAGTTGAAGTCATTTATGGCGTTTCATACACTCTGAAAATAAAATTACAAATATAAAACAAATAAACATTAACTTAGTGGCGCTTTAAAAATAGTGCTATTTTAATGCTAGTCTAGCTATTTTGCATTTTTATCTCCTTTGTTCCTAGAACAGACAGCGATTTCAATTGTTAGAAAAACCGGGACGGTTCTGAGACCTTTAGCCGCGTAGGTTAGACATATTTTTAAATATTAAACCATGGCTGCACGTCAATGGATAAAACAATTTTTTAGAGGCCAGATTCCGTTTGCGGGTGGGGTAGGGTGGGGGATTTGTCACGGAAACGAAATGTGACATTTTCAGTATATGATTTCCAGCAGATAATATTTTGAACTGCGAGAGAAAAAATTTCTTGAGGCATCCCCCCCCCCAATCCGAATGAAAGCAATTGAAGGAGATTTAAAGCTGAGAATTTGAGGAATTAATTCACCGATAGCAAAATTTTTATGTCGCAGCCAATAACCATAAATTGATTCGTAAAGCATTTTTTAACTTGTGACATCAATGACGTCAATCTCACTTACGATGCTTAACTTTGTTTTTCAATTGGTTTACTTTACTTTCGGATATTCAAAGGATTCAAAGAAACTTTTAAGGCTGAAAAAAAGAAAAATGGTAATATATAGTTAAGGAATGGTTTTAAACAGTTTGAGGGGTGTTTATAGGCGTCAAAAATAATTGTGTATGTGTTTCAAAAAGTCGCATATAATTATAAGTCTGATAATATATCATCGCTGTATCATATTGCTTTAAAATACAATTACCCTAGAAAATTTCTAAATTTCATTCTATTTCCTAGTTGCAATTAGCATTTCTATAAACATGTGTCCCTTCTGGGAATTCTTGGTTGGAGAGGTTGGGGATTGGTTGCTGGATTGCTTATAAAAATTATTTATTAAAAAAAAAAAAAAAGATAAAATTCTGGCTTTTTAGTACATGTTTTATTGAGAAAAAAAAAATTAAAAATGAACTAATCTAATGATCACAGGTATTATATCAATATGCTCTTCTTATAATAAATATAATCACTGAAATATCTCTAGGCATATAAATGCGAATAGTGAGCTATTTAAGTAGTTAGATGTATCCCTTTAAAATAACCCTAAAATATCTCATGTCAATATTTCTTCATTTTAATAATAATATATAGTTTGTTTTAATTTCTCCTCTTTTTTTTTTAATGTACTCTATATTATTTCTTTATTTTATAATCATTATTATTTTAATTACTCTTACATTTTACTTCTTGTTCGAATCTTCTCCGATTTTTTCTGGCAACGAATTTTTTCCTCTCCAATTGGCAACAGCTCCATGTTCGAGCCATGTTTTCAGGCTTAAGTCACTTGCACGCCTCATCTCCATCTTTTCTCCATATTTATTTTTATTCTGGGTATGTCTATTTGATTACTTTTTACTTATTAACAGGATAGCCTCCCGTAGCCACATATTTAGCTTTCTTTGAGCTAAGTGGCTGCATTGAAATTCTGTTATTTTGTTATTTTGTCTTGGTAGCAAGTATTCGGCTTGTGGGGCCTGAAGAGTATAGTCGATGCTTGCTACCTATTGTTTTTACTCCATCCAATTCCATTTTAATTTTCTTTTTACCATTGTTTGGGTTTACATTTACTGGATATATCTAAATCTTCCTGATTTGCTTAAGATTTGGTGATCAGTGTATATATATACTACGAAAACTGCTGTATAATGATTCCTTGATTCGTAAGATTAGCCTTTTTACTATTATATATATATATATATATATATAATATATAATAGCTTACTTACGTAAAGTGAAATCCCAAGATAATCCAATGATAAAGTGAAAAAAATATAAAAAATAAAAAAGTAGATAGCACATGGTGCCAATTAACGAGCTTATACCGGATAAGTGTTTAAATATAGCCTTTTAAGGCAATGAAAGAGTGGAAAAATTGAATATAAAGCGCCAAATTAGAACTGGTGTGCTTTTAAGCCTAATCACATGTAATCAGAAATAGTCGGAAAATGGAATTAATATTGAAATGGTGTGCTCTATCATCAGGCGCCACCGCACACACATTTCAATTTAATCGAAAAAAACAATAATAGCTAGGTTTCTGCAAGTTACCTGACCAAAATTAGGGTCCTTTTGTAACTTGGGGGCGCGACCGTAGCTATTAGAAATAAACAACGAGGAAGTGGACCGACACGAAGATCAAAGTTCAGTAATGGAGGCAGTATTAGTGCATGTTGCCATCAGAGAAGGCTTAATGCAATCAATACACAAGTAATGCCATGGAGTGTGAATAAAAAATGATATATTAATAATACTTTGGAAGTATGGAAAGGAAAAGAATAAATAAATAAAAAAAGTAATAATTAAATGAATAAATAAAAAGAATAAAAATGGTAATAATTAAATGAATAAATAAAATATATATATATGTGCTATCCCACAAAGCGGAAGGAATCTGGCCTCTAAATCATTCAATACGGGAGGGGTCTTGGAACACATCCCTCGCATTACGTCAAGACTTCGCTGTACATTAAAATAGCCCGTTTTTCTTCCAAGGACACTACAATATAATTATTATTCATAATTAGGTAATTAATTTTTGCACATTTTATTCCTACATACGTAAATTTTTGCATAGTTATTACATTTTCTCGTTGAAATTATGCATGGAAATATTTATTTACAATTAATTTACTTAGTATCATTTAAATGAGGGGCTCCAAACTTCTCAGCACGCGGACCGCATTAAGGGAACCCAAAGGGTTCCCTTAATGGGTTCCCCCCCAAAGGGTTCCCTTAAAGGGTCCCCCCTTAGGGAGGGGGGGAGGTCTTCAAAATACTGGGGGGGGGGTAGCTTAGATTTTTGTTACGTAGTTGATTTCACCGAGAGAAATTAGTTGTAAAGTAGCAATATGTTTTTCTTTTTCATAATATTTAATTTACTAGTAATTATAAGCATGCATGCAGTCTTATGCAATAAACGCCGTATTAATAAAGACGAATATGAGTCAAATTATTTTAATTTGTTTCACTTTCTGCCTGCGAAATGATTAAAAATCATACTTGTCAATACTACGTTAAAACTTAATTGGGGGGGTGTCTTCACATATACTATGAGTGGTCACCGAGGGGAGGGAGGGGTCGAAAAATCTTTAAAAATAGGTCACGTAGTATGGGTACGTTCCCAAACTATCAAACAGCAATTGGAGGCGCACTACACCTCGAGTTCCAAACAAAGTGGAATCAAAACATGGATGGTTGTTTTTAACTATTTGTTTATTATTGCATTCAGTTATTATAATAACACATTGATACACTACACATGAACACCTGCATTAGTGAGGAATAATGAAATTGCTCCAGGATACCGAAATAGGCAACATTTCTGGCTTTAGATTTAATGTCCCTAACATCAACAGTGGCCTGGAATTATCACAAACAAGTTTGTTCTTCTACCATAGAAAGCTTGTTATATCATCTCATTTGACTGTGAACAGAAGTAGAAAAAGTAAGCGCCGAATAAGGTTTCGCAGTGTAGTGATCAGTAGGAAAACATATCACACTATTGCGATTTGTTTTTGCGTGCTTCTTTCGGTAAAGATATCATGTCCATGTAAGCGGCAGCTGATCTTGGCAGGATAAGTAAATTTCCTAATTTTTTCCCATAGATAAAAAGGTCTCCCCGGGCCGAATGAGCGGGCCTCGAGGGCCGTAATTTGGAGACCCCTGATTTAAATCAAAATGCATTAATCTACAAGACACTACTGAATGACATATGAGAATTCGACTGGCAGATTATACGATATGAAGATTCTTTTTTTTTTTTTTAAGAAACACCGACGAGGTTAAAAACAGGCGGAAGAGTTTTAATAATTTAATCAGAGTGCTACGCAAGAAAATATCTGATAAACTACCTTTACACGCACAAAAAAATACAAATAAATAATAATAAAGATGATGAGACACTGATGAACTGTTACTTAAACGATTCGTGAAATAAGATCCCATCTGATGGGTCGAGCACGAACTTGCCTTTGGCACCACTAATTCAAACTATCGTCGACCTCGTGACAATCATCAGATACCCACTCGAACTAAACGCAATTTTTATGTAACAATGCGTCCTAACAATAGCCCATTTAACACAACTATTGAATCCCTTTAAAAAAAACACCTGCGGCAAGAAAGTGAAAGTCACCACAATCACAAAAGGATAACACATGAGGGAAAGGTTGGAACCGAAACTCAATAACCTTTGAAAAGGTTTTTAAACTCAATCGACAGAAGTTGGTAGAAAGGAGCAGCTATCAATGTGTATCGGCAATCCTTTAGGCGTGTGAATTTGTCGATAACCTTAAGCCTTAACACAGTCCCTTCCGTCTTTCGCTGGAAAGTACTATCTTAGCGGATTTCGTCAAGAGCATTTAGTTCCACTAGAGGTATTCTTTTCAGGGAATTGTTTTCGTATAGTAACGGCTATTGTGCTGTGGAGTCCGTGTCTGATAGAATATGGGCCAGTATGATTCAAATTGTCGACATGCTGGAGAGAACTTCAATTAACAATGATCGTTATCTGAAATTTTGAATTTTTTGGACGAACAGAAATTGGATAAACGTAAGAACAAGGAAAATATTTCTTTATTCAGTTTTACTATTTTGCAAAACATGCATCTACAAACAAGTTACAAGTTGGCATAAAGTGATTCCCGAGTCGTTCCTAACAGTTAGTTTATGGATTTTACGCACTAGTAAAAATAAGACGTACCTGAAAACTAAGAAAAAACTTTCTTTATTGTTTTTATTTTTGCATAAAGCGTGCGTCTATGCAAGTTGACACAAACAGATTCCACATAGTTATCAATAAATATTTCATGAATTCATATAAATTTGAAAGGCTCGTTATATTAGAAATACTTTAGATTTTATTATTTAGTGCCTCCATTAGCACAATATTTATCAATAACTACTGTTCTAACATAATTTTTTTAATCATTTTTAATTCTACTCGTGTAAATGCAATCAAAACTGACAGCTGACATTAGTAATTTTGCTATTGCACCATACTGAAGCAGCAACAATGGTGAAATTTTATATCAATGTTCAGATTTCATGTTAAAAGTATATAAATAAAAATCTGAATTTGGATTTATTTATGTTAAGGCAAAGCTACGCAAGGGCTATCTGTCTACGGGAGATGACTGGGTCAGAGGACTTTTTAATGAATTCTAACGCGTATTCATCTTACATCTGGAGAAAACTGATGTAACGGATGACCAAAACTCCAGACTGTTCGATCGACATCCGCGCGGTAGGCCAGAGAGCTGGACCTTCGCACTTCAGAATACAGGTAATACAAATATTAGTTCCGATATCTACTTAAACTTTACATGTCCCTTAATATTAAAGTGACTCTTCTTGATTTTGAACATTCAGTAAACATTAAGGTATACACATTAACGGTGTTATTCGAAAAAATCATGTGATTTTGGTACATAATTACAAATGAACTAATTATGCCAGGCACTTCAAAATTTTGAAACTGTCTCTTTACAAGCTGTATTAGATACTGCGAAGACAGGTCAATCTGTATCAGTTTCAAAACTTTTAGAAAAAATTCTTAAAAATCGGAAATTTTCGCAAAGCGTGTCACTCTTCGAAAAATCTTGCAGCTCAGATCCATATTTAAGAATTTTCTCTGAAAATTTCACAAAAGCCATAGCTGTTTCGCTTATCGCAGTGTGTAAAACAGCTTATGAAGAACCATCTGGAATTTTTTGGAGACCATGGTGCTGTTAGTTTATTTCAATTTGTGTACCAAGACTAAAAACAGAGTTCTTTTTTTTTCGAAGAACAGCCTTAATAATTTGTTAAACGATGTTTTGGTATTACCTGCTTTAAATACATTTTATTTCAAATTTATTTTATCAGTTAAACTCCTTCTTTCATGAAATGTATAGTTCTTACTCCCATTTTAAAATTTAAAATAGACACAGTAAATTACATTTCCACCATTTGCAGCAAATTTTTTTTTTTTTTTTTTTTTTTTTTTGAGAGAGAGAGAGAAGAGAGAGATTTCCTCAACCCCCTTACAAAGGTGAAATTCCTTGTACATATAAGCGAATTTGAATTAAATATACAGCTAACAAAACTGAATAGGTTAGAAGATTTTTTTTCTTTTTTAAATTAAAAAAGGCAACTTAGTGCTCTAAGTTTCCCCCCCCCCTTTAGTCAACTCCTCATCAGTGCTTCCAAAGATACACGCAGGGACAGATGCAGGAATTTTTCCAGGGTCCCATTTTACGGAATTTCAGCCTCTATTTTTTATGAATTTTTAAACCTATTTTTGTAAAAATAACTTACAAAACTAGTCAAAATGTAGGGCAAAATGCCGGGTCTGTTATGTTAATAGACTGTAATTTCGTGAAAGCGCCATTCCAATCTACTAACAACGTAATTTTGTGCAGATCCCGCAAAACGGACCCATATTTTGTCTATATCGATCGCTGAAATAAATTGTGTATAGGCATTAAATAAATATAACAAACTAATTGAATACAGTCACTGCCTTGTAAATCGATCACTTAAACTGAGGTCTTTTTACAGCTAAGTATCTTTTTACGTGAAAGAAATCTTAAGAAGTAAAACATCAGAACATGCTACAAGATAAAAATATTAAACAGTTAATTGGTAATTACTATCAGGAATCCACAGAAAAAGGAGGAATTTTCAGAGAAAAAGGACAAAAAATACGAATTCTTAATTTACAAAAAGCTGAAATCAGCTAAAAAGCTGAAGAATCTCATCCCTGATTTTTTATTTCGTTAACGGAAATCAATATATACTGCTCATGTAATTTCTTTTATTTTGCAAACTTTGAAAAATCACGTATACGGACCAGTGACTAAATATTTTAATTTCTACCCCGACATAATGCATAAATATTTGGATATAAAATTAACGTACTACGGCAGGACATCCCCTACTTTAATCATTAGTTGTTATGAGAAATCACAATGCAATTTCTATAACACAGCTTAGAAGTTCAAATAAGGTGATTTCCGCTATGTAAGGCAATGCCCATGAAACAAAAATGCTTTCAACATTATAAGAAATGCACACCACACATTTCTGGACGGACTTCATGCATGACAAAAAAACGTGACAAGTTTACACACGCCAACACAATAGAAGGCACAGCTATCAGGAAGCTTTGCTCGCTCTGATCCAACTTCAAAGGGTGTTGTTACATGCAAAATAAATTAGCAAAAATAGAGCTGGTTTTATTTTGATGGCAAATGTTCCTGGTCAGTCACAATAAAATTAACATAGCAGTACCATTTAAATGAGAGAGAAAAAAATGTTTTTATACGTTAGTCGATCAACCTAAATTAGCGCATACTGGATGAATTTAAAACTACATAGGGCAACTTTGTGTTTTAATAACAGCCATATTTTACTGGGGGTGGGGTGTCACATTACATATAAACTAAACAAGCTTAAATTACCCTATCAGCAGGTAGATCAAATGCATATATAACTTATAATTTAAAATGATAATAATAATTATTATTAATGTAAAGTACTTAATAATTTAGCATGTGAGAATACAGCTTATTCAAACAGCGATTTTCTTTACTTTCAATCACAGAAATTTATATAAAAAGCACGTTACTTTTTAAAGTGAGAAAAAAGTTATACACCGTGACCCCGAAATTCTTCATAGAAATAATTCAAGATAATTACATTTTTTTTTTTTTTTTTTTTTTTTTTTTGACCTCGAATTTCGCGCGAGTCAAGTTTTTAATGAGAAATGATCAGTCAAAATATATCGCATTGCTATTCGGGCCCATACGGTAAGCAATATTTTAGTGCAAGGAAAATAAATGCATAGGCCAACTATAATTATAAAATAATAGTAATAATAATAGTAATAATTTAAAAAACGTCATTTTCTAAGACATGGCTCACGCCTGAAAAAATTGAGATGCAAAAAAATAAAATATATTTTTAAGTACAACAAATTGCCACATAAGTTATTAGTTTTCATTCGTTACTGTAGTTTTATTTGTTCCAACATTTTAAAGTCAATTTGATGGCGGTCAAAATAACCTTCAACTTATCTGGTGGCCATAAAATGTTTTGGAGACAAATTTATTACATAAAACATTAAAAAGCTTGTTCATTTTAAATAAAACTACGCGTGTATATATTTCGGCAAATACTGGAAAGCATTCTTTATAAATTAATTAAAATTAAGCCTTTCAATTGAGGCATTTATATACTTTTTCAATAACTGCACTATCTCAAATTTAATTTCTTAAAGTGGTGGCAAAAATGGCACTTAGCTCTTTTGTGGTAGTAGCCAAAACTCAACAGCAGTTGGCATTGCGGCAGCAATCTCGCCTTTTGGAAACAGGGATGGACGCGAGACGAAAAATTGGCGTCTCGCAAAATAGCCGAAAAGCTTTGTCTCATCTCGCAAAAATCCCTATATCATAATGTTAAAAAAGGTTTGTCTCGTCTCGCAAAAAAGCTGTAAATATCTGCCTCGTCTCGCGTCCATCCCTAGGAAACACCAATTTCTTCGTCGTTAAAAGTTTAATAGAATCTCAAAACATACATCAGAATTACATTGCTTGTAAGATCCTCTAGAAGAGACCACACAGCCCTCTATAAGCGGCCGGCTCCGGTTCCCTATCCATTTTTCTTTTTGGCTTTTTCCCCGAAGTAAAATAAACAAAAACCACAATTCCAAGCCAGTCGCTATACAGCAAATCGACAGCTGGTGCAAGTACATGTACACATTACATACAAATCTTGTAAGTTAGAGAAGAGACATGTCTAAGAAACGGGTGGTTTTACTGTTGGAGCAGAGCTATGATGTGATCGAGTCACACGAAAAAGGAGAGGACAACACGGAGAGGAAATTGGCAGTTACTCTTGGTTATGGGCAAGCACTAAAAGAAAATTTTAAAGAAAACAGTATTATGGCAAATTCAGAATGCATGAAGAATATCGGCATAAATACTCTTGTCAGATATAAAAAAAATAAAGTAGAGCGGGACGCTCTCGCGGAAAGAGAAAAGAGAATGAAATAATCTGAAACTTCTATATTTTTTCTTTCATTTCTCTTCTTACCAAACAATGTTCATTCCTCTTTTAATGGCTACCTCTCTCTTAACGACCGATTTTTCGGGGAACGAAGGGTGGTCGCTCCTGAGAAGCTTCGCTGAATATATTTCTCATGTTAAAAATATATTGCAGAAAGTTAATTTTTCGGTTTTAAGAACATTTGAGACATAAAAAATATTGGAATGTGTTTTAGATGAAAATCAGTGTAATGTGAAATTTAAAATTAAATTAACTTTTTAAAAAATCGATATTCCAATAACCTGGTTCGATATTTACTTAAAAAGAAACACAGTAGGAAAAACTCAAAGCGTATATTTACAAGATATGATTTTCTAAGCACAGGATATATTGTATCTGAAGCTCCCCCCCCCCTTGAAATAGTTACAGAGAATAGCAATCTAAAACTTTCACCAAAAATCGCAAAACAATAATTCATGCACAAGCAAACAATTTCTAAAAAAACTATTTCATATTTCCTTCTCTCCTCGTGAAATACAAGTTTTCTTCGGAAATATAAAGTGTCTGAGTTACATTGATGAGACGGATGAGACACACAATTAAGAGTAGCCTTATTAAAAAGGTTACTTGCCTGAACGACAGAACCACAGAAAAAAAAAAAAAAAACTGCCCTCGTATGAATCATGGGCTTTTAAATTTATCCAATTAAGAGGTTTTGCAGTTCTGAAAATAAACTAATGTCATTAATGTCCAACAAGAAGAAATAATGTGGTTCGCAGATGTTTAGGCCCAAAAAACTTTCTCCACACACACACACACACAACTGCTGAAATTAACGCAACAGAGTTAAAAATTTCAGCAATCTAACAATAAAATTATTTTTTTTAAATATTCCGTCATTCGATGTTTTTAAGTTCAATCTAATATTTAATGTTACATTTTCATACATCTCTAAAAAAGATTCAAAATACTTAGATACACTAAATTTTTACAAGATCCATAGTAAAACACACATAAAAAATTGACATATGGAGTTCTGTAATCATGACGTTACAGACATAACATTTACATGCAATTAACTGGTAGCAGTTGAATATATTAATGATATAGCAGTTTAGACATACGTAACTAAGATGCTTAACACAGTACGTTAAAATATGCTTAACACAGACAACCTTTCTGTAGACTTACATTCCTTGTAAAGATTATTGGATTAAAGATATATCCTTGTTAAGATTACTGTATTAAGCAACAACTTATTGATAATATCAAAAAAAAAAAAAAAAAAAAAAAACACTCTTTGAGAGGATTTCTTTTTTGTTTTTAGATATTACTAAAAATACTTTAATGTACTTTATTTTAAAAAACTTTAAAAGGCAAGATAGCAAACGAGAATTTCATAGTTATCAATCTATGTCGATTTTCATGCACGGCTAAAAAGCGTGAGTTAGAATTATCACTTCTAGTAAATTTATGAATATTTATATTCACATAAAATTGTTCGTGCACGAGACAGATAGCGTTGTTCACGTGCATCGCGTTGAGGTGAAAAACACGAATTGCAAGGAAATGATAATTGAATTTTCGCATGAAATTACTTAAGCAAAATTTAAAAAGCGAAAGAGGGGGGGGGGGGGGAACAAAATAATGCATCGTGTCAGGCTTAATGCACATCAAACCAGACGTTCAATCACAAACAAAACGCTAGTGTATACAAATAGTAAAGAAAAAAATTGCCGGCTTACAAAAGTTATTTATTCTGGAATATACGCTCAACTCTGCCTCGTTTAACAAAGCTATTTAAAATGTTGAAATGTTTACCACTGATCCAGTGAGGTGTAAGGAAGACAAACTCAATCAATGGGATGATCTGCGACCTCCGGGTAAAGCTTCTGCTTTTCGGGCCAGCAAGCAAGGAGAAAGTGGACGATCAGACAAATCAAAAAACACAAAAAAGGGGATTCAAATACGTAACCGAAATCCGCGTAACCAGAGCGAATCGTAAATCCAATCCAACCGGCGAACAATTAAAAGTCGGGGAGGAAGCATTTATGTGCCTATCTTTAGCAAAGATCTCTCGCCGACGATCGAATATTTTATTTTTCTTTAATCAGTTGAGTTAAATTTATACGGGGGGAAAAAAAAAAAAATGAACATGTCTCCCGCTCTATTCCGTAAGAGTGTTATTAACGTAGCAAGATTGTGATCGATCCAAACTTTCTGCTGCTATTTATCTGATAAATTTTTGTAAAAGTTTAAAATTCTCTCGCTTTAGAATTACTATAATTCTTCAGTTCTGCTGCACGAAAATGTCTCTCTAATGTAAAGAACTAAGGCGTGGCACACGAAAAGAACGTATATACAGGAAATTAAGAAATCATGGTGAGGGAGGGATGAGAACCAAAGCATTTCTAAAATAAGTAATTCTATTAGATTTCGAAAAAAAAAAAAAATTGCATAAAAAGTACAGTGTATGCCGCTTAATATAATTGTATATCCACTGTACATACAATTTTAATCCCAGCCTTAAACACTGAATAGAGTAGATGGCTGAAGTGTGAAAGTCCAGCATGAAGGGCCGTGTGAATTGCCTACTGCGCGGCTGTCGTTCTAACTGACTGAAGGTTTGGCCAGGGGTGCAGTGGGGCCAGGGCGCACGGGGGCAGAGCCCCGGTACTGTTTTTTAAGGCGCAGCGGCGCCCTGATTAATGCACTAAAAAATTCGAATAAAATACGAGTCCTCCTTAAGGTGACCATACGTCCCGATCTGAATGGGACAGTCCCGTTTTTAGGTGGCTTGTCCCGTTGTCCCCAAGCAAAGCTTGGGGACACCGTAATGTCCCATTTTTAGTAAATGTCCCCTGCAATATCCCGTTTTTAGAAAGAGAGCAACCCACGGTAACGATTTTAATAAAGGTCACTAAAAATCTAAAATCATCCAACGGCAGTGTCTGTTGAAAAAAAAAGAAAGAAAAAAAAAAAATGAAACAAAAATTGACCTCCCTCTCTCTCCCCTCTCGAGACACGAAGAAAACGCTGGGGGGTGTATTGTTTTTGTGTTTGTTCTTTTTTTTTTTGTTAACTATTTCAATTTATTTAATTTTTATTTATTTTTTTAAAGTCATGTTCCTCTTTTGCTTATCCGCCCCCCCCCCCCCCCCGATCTCCACTTTATTTTCCCTTTTCACTCTGGTTTTCTAAGAAATTGCTTCCTTCCGAATGACAACTTCGTTTTTATTTCTCACTTTCCTACCTTGTGTCGGATGGTGCTTTTGAAGTCGAAGAAGGGTCTACCCTTGTACCACCCAATTATTATCATACTCTATTATAAGTTTGGGGAAGTTGAGATGTCCCGTTTTGAACTAAAAAATAAATGGTCACGTTAGTCATCCTCAATATTTATTAAACTTAATGGCCCGCAATATCTTATGTCAAAACGTGGTTGCTTCGACACAGAAATGCTGAAAACAACCAATGCCGTGCTGTCAGTTACGAGTGTTCCACAAGTCATACTAAAGGAAAAGAGGCACTGAGGTCGTGGTTCTAAATTAATTGATTTTTCTTATTGAAATTTCAATTTAATAAAAACTTTACTTAAAAAAAAGAAAAGGTTGGCCACGCCCCTTCTTAAAAAAATTTCGCACCCCGTCACTTTTTATTTTAGGACTGCTTCCCTGGGTTTGGCCAGTTTTCTCCCGATGTAACTTGAATACGCGTTAGAACCACTTAAAAAAGTCCTCCGGCCAATGCACCCTCCCCCTGTAGGCAGATGCCTTGGTGTTGGCTTGCTATAACACAAAACACTCATCTTTAAAGGAGGTGTGGGGAGGGTTAGCAACAGACTCTGTACACAGCTTGAGGTAAAGTTCAACTCAAAACATCTATACTGTTCTACAAGAAAAGGGGCTCAGTGAAGTAACTATATTGATCAATTCCAATTCCTCGCTTGTCTATGGGTTTAAAATTGTTACCAAACATTTAAAACATTAATAAATATTAAATGAAATAATAAAACCAAGGGAAGGAAATAAAACATGCGCGTATTTAAAAGATCAGTCTAACTCAAATAACTAATAATCCATTCCAGTTAGCTTTAATACATAGTCTTTAGTACTTACCATAATACAGTTTGGTTTTCCAACAGCCCATAGATTAACTTTTTTGTCATCGCCACCTGTAACCATAACACGGCCAGATTTACGCCCAAATGCCAAACAGTTGACATTTGCAGAATGGGCAGCTAATTCCTCTGAAAAAGAAACATACACATATATGTATGTGTGTCAAAAAATTTTATTAACACAATGTATACGTGCAAAAGCTGTCTCTGCTTAGAAAGCTCTAATAATGTAATCATAAATTTTTAAATTAAAGCAAAATCAGTCTTGATACACCACGCTAATGAGAAAACTAAATTTAAAAAAAAAAAAAAGAATTCTGTAAATACATTTATTTATTGATGAATCAAAGAAAAAAATAACTATTTTTTCCGATTTCCTTGACACCCCTCCCCCCCCCCACACACACACCTCCTTTTTTTTTTTTTTTTTTAACGGAAACAGATTTAAAAATAGCTTTTCACAAAGAAAAATAATCTGCGTATACTTATTGTAAAATGAATTCTATTAAGAGTTAACATCTTTAATATAATACAGTAATTTATTTTGAAAAATTCATTATAACATGTATTTCTTAAATAAATCAGCATGCTACCTTGAATCTTGACTCTTGAGTAAGCAATATGACACCTGTAACTTTCTATTTTCTAAATTCATTGATGCGTTATTATGCATAGTGACAGTATCTCAAAATGTGTGTCCCTGTAAGCAATTTTTTTTTTTTTAATATTTAATTTTGAAGGCCAATAACACTTATTTTAAAATTTTTCTTTTAAACAGGTCTTACCGTTGTATTTTGGTAACCTCTATTTCTATATATAAATACACTTGGGGGAGGGGGGATTTATCACATGAGTGGCAGCTCAGCACCTTTCTAGTGATGGGGTTCAAAATTATACCCACTGTTTAAATAAGTATGTTAAATTATCATTTTGCCACTTCATATCTCAATTTAGCAATATTTGCATTAAATAACATACCCTAACTCTTAAGCATACTGTTATCCATAAATCTTCGAGGATATAATATAAATATCTTTAAAAATAACCCAGAAAGGATTCTAAAATATACTAGTGAGAAGTGATGTCGTCATTCAATACGAAAGACAGTTTCACTAGATCACTAGAGTAAGGTGTCTCAAATTTTTTCTTGGATGGAGCACTTTGAGGATCTTGTCCCTTTGAAAGAATTTGACAGAGCACCTAGTACAGTGTCAAGAAGCATCTTGTGTAAATTCAAATCTGGTGTACTATACACTAAAGCAACAAAGTATTTTTTCACAGAGCACTTGCTACCTTTGCATGGACCACAGTTTGAGGAACTCTGCACTAGACTAATGATTCTTTGAACAAGAAAAGCTACTGGCATTTCTAAAAACAGAAAGGCTAAATTTTTAATAGTAAAGCTTTATATAAAATATTTATTTTAAATGGCATATTTTGTATAAAAGTATTTCTATTAATATCATACCATTTCTGAAGTTAGCTTTCAACAAATGCAGAAAATAGTTATGATTTCAAAATTAGATTGATTAGTTTTAACAAAGAAAAATTAATTTCTAAATTAATATACTGTTATTAATTCATAACACTGGTGATATAACATCAGGTAGGAAGTGGAGAAAATGCGGGATCCTTAGAGGTACACTAGAAAAAATGGAAATTGAAAAAAACTTAAAGTTAAAAGAACCCAACTTGGAAAATATCTAAGAAACAAAAGACAGCAATACATTGTTTGTGAATGTAAGTATTTCTCTGTGTATAGATTTGAGCATCTTGGGTGCAGGGTTTCGGACCCGC
The DNA here is from genome assembly GCA_038373885.1 of Cheiracanthium punctorium. NCBI lineage: Eukaryota > Metazoa > Arthropoda > Arachnida > Araneae > Cheiracanthiidae > Cheiracanthium > Cheiracanthium punctorium. The sequence goes on along the minus strand of JAWZYV010012641.1, from coordinate 75,461 downwards.
CCACAAACCCAAAAAAACCCAGGTGGGTTTAAAAAAAAAAAAAACACAATAAAACCCACACAGAAATGGGTTTTATTAAAAATTATCAAAATTTTTCCTTTCTTTCATTTAAATCATTTGTCATTTGATATAAAATACATATAATATTACCTACATAACTTAATGCATTATATTAGATATATATATATATATATGCCAGTTTAATTTTTTTATAATTATTTTTCCAACTTCAACATAAAGAATAATAACCTTTTTAAAAATAATAATACCTTGAGCTAATTCTATCTGCAATATTTGTTTTGAAATGAACAGGTGTAGAATGCAGGCAGGGATTACTTAATAATTTATCTCTTTATTCATATTTAAAGCCTTATTTATTAAAATATGTAATTATCAGTATAATGACAAAAAAAAAAAAAATCCTTTCCCAGATAAGAGAAGAATGCTCTTACACAAGCATGCATCTCAAGAATGAATTCAGGTTCAGGAAACCATCCTGTATTCTATTAGTTGCTGCATTACTTTAGTACTGAGAAATGTAAAACTGATTCATTATACATTGTTTATGTGGGATTTAATATCAGACATATTAATACTAGATTTTTTAAAGTAAAAAGGAATATATATTTCGAGCAAAAATGAATAACTATAAAGAAAATTGTTAAATAAATAGTAGTTCTGCAGTAAGTTGGCCTGCAAAGGGTTTACTGACTCAAATTCTAACTAGGAAATATAACTATGACTTAAAAAACATAAAGGTGAAAAAAATTAAAAAGTTCATAAATTTCAAAAGTAATAGAAAACAGCCAATCAAAAACAACATTTTTTTCTAAGTGAACAATAATATACTTTTATTTATGGTCATAAAACGAATTAAGAGTCCTTTATAAACACCAACAGAAAAAGATAGTACTGCATTAAAGTTGAAGTTATTTTTATATTTTACTTAATTAATTAATTATTATTTTCCAATGAAAGTTTTATTTTAGACTAAAATTATTCTGCTTTGAAATAAAACTATAAAATTTAAATCCAAAAAGTGATATACTATAAAGAAATCTTAATAATACCCAATAAAACCCACCCGGGTTGGGTTTTAAAAAAAAAAAAAAATTGTTTTTTTTAAACCCTGCTTGGCTGGCCCTTCGGAGCCCACCCCTTTAGTCATAAGTCATGGTCAGTCATTCTTGAAAGTGTATTTTAGAGATATTTGGTTTTTTTAACAAAAACAAAATTCGCATATATCTTATTAAGGTTCACAAAATAATATTATCCATTGAAGATAGTGTATGTGTTATTAATAGTTGTACAGGAACACTTAAAAGCATTCCAATATATTACGATCTATGGTAGTTGAGAGACATTAATCCATTTCAAGAGCAGTACATTAAGTATAAAAATGTTTATAACAGTTTACTCTTCAGTTAAGCAATGGAAAAAACTTTTAAAGCTCTTTTACAGGGTTTTGCAAAATTACATTTATAGTGATAATACAACATTTTTTAATCTCCAAAATCTTGCAAGATTTAAGGACAATGCATTGCCAGATTTGGCGCAAAAATAGTGTTGTGTTAGAAATTGTTTTGTAATTTCTTGTTGCAAATATTTATTTATTTTAAATATATTTTGTGTACAAGTAACAAGTGAAAGTTTGCTTTCAACAATAGCACAAAATAATTATGGTTTCAAAATTTGACTTAGTTTTACAAAGAAAAATTAATTGTTAAATTTAAAATACTACTGATTGGTCATTCCATGTCAAATCAATCAAAAAATATATATATTTTTGGATTTGAACCTTGACATCTCAAATTTCAATGATTTTTGATTATACTTTGTACTTATGGAGTATATGAAAAACCCAATTTATTTTTAATTTTTTGGACTAGTAGGTTTTTTCTATGATTTTTTAAAAATGAGAAAAAGGACAAAAATTGGCACTGTTGCCATTCATAAAATCCTTCATAATTATGTAACGAACAAATCAGAGTTGTTAAAAACCCAGGTTTTTTTCAGAAAACACCCAAGCCACTGTGTTTTTTCAGGGTTGTGGGAGTTTTATCAGGGTTTTTCAGAGGAAGGGATGGGGTTTCAGAATGTTTGAAAAAAACTTTCTTATTACTAAATACAACTTAAAGCAACTAATTGATTACAAAAATCAATTATAAATAAAAAATGGCTAAATTAATAGTAACAACTAATTACAATTATATCAATCATACATGGAAAAACGTATAAATCTATAACAACTCCAATCATGGTTTGCTCTTAGATAAATTGGCAATTAGTAATAATTTTAACAGTGATATACTAGTGTTTAATTAGAACTTTTTTAACTAATTTGTTATGGTTAAAAAATCCTTATTCATTTTAATACAGATAGACATAAAAATTTTCTCTAGAAAGTTTTTATGCCTATGTGAAGTCTTTTTTTTCCTTAGGTGGTGGTGGTGGTGTGTGTGTGAGGGGGGGGGGGGGAATAGGGAGCTGTTTATAAACTTTACAAGTGGTGTACTGATATTAAGAAATGTATTATCTATTTAATTAAAGTTTAAATTTTGAAAAAAAAACAGTTGGGTTTTTTCAAATGGGCTTTTTCGGGTTGGGTAAAATCATAACAACCGTGTGAAGGATGCCAGAGTGTTCATGAATGTACCATTTTAAGGCTCTTTTTAGGCTTTAATATGGCATGAAATGCAATATATTTCATAAATAAAATTTAATATTTTTATGAAATTTTAAAATTAAAAATTTTTAAAAACATTAACATTTGATTTTTTGAAAAAAATCAAAAGTAATCTTTTACTTATTGTCTAGAGGTATGCAAAGTTTCAGGATGGAAAAATAATGGATTTTTAAGAAATTAATTTTTGAATTAGTCAGTGCAGCATTCAAAATACAGTGAAGCCCTGATCTATTGTTCTTGCATTCATGGTTTTCCTATATTGATCGTTACATTTCTATGGTCCCGCTACCAATTGTATTGGAATAACATTAAAGAAAAACCTGCATGTATCGTTCACCAAAAAGTGACTTTCCTGCATTCATCGTAGTAAAATTTTTCTCCCGACTAAAATGAAATTGACTGTGAAGTGGATCTATATGGCATACAAACTGCAACTGCTTCTCGGTATGATTTCTTGGTTTATATATGATCAAATGAACACTGGTTTCGTATTAAGATGTGTATGACGTGAAATTTAATGATTACATTTCCATTTATCACAGTGGCGGCTCGTGATGAAAAAAATAGGTGAAGAGCTTGATACCAAAACATTATGAAAAACACCTGATGCAGCCATTATGCATGGTAATTAGGCGGGGGCATAGCCTTTCTGCGGAAAGAAATTTTTAATCTTTCAGCGATCCTATAAAATGTCGACCGACCAGTGGCCTACCGCATAGCGCTTTGAAGACGGAAGGTGCCTGGTTCAAAACCAGGTCACGTCCGCCGACCTAATCGTTCGGAGTTTTCCGTGGTTTCCTCCGAAACTTAGCGTAAATACGGGTTAGGACCCGTAGAAAGACCCCTCACCCCCACGAAGGGCATCCCGCTCGTAGGTCTAGATCCCCTGTGTAGATAATTGGCCTTAATCCCACAACAACAACAAGAACCTTTTAAATGTCCTTTGGAAATGATGTGCACCCCCTCTCCCCATAATGTTCAAGATCGCGTTACATTTAAAATGTCTGAAAATCCGTCTTTGCTCCATACAGAATGCTTATTACTAAAGAGTAAGCAAGGCCAATAAAATAACTTTTGTAAAATATAGGAGAACTGCACAGCCATTTGTAATTCGTAAACCAGCTATGTTTGAAACGAACAGTCGGGGGCGTAGCCAAGGGGGGGGGTAGGGGGTCATAACCCCCTATGAGAAATTTTTGCCATAAAAAATGTATATTCTTCACTACATTATCACTCACACGTATATATATATATATGAGTTGTAGCAGTCGTAACCCCCCCCCCCATGAAAAATTTCTGGCTACGCCCCTGCGAACAGTGTAAAATTTACCACTCTTTTCGAGGTATGTCTTTTGAAGAGGCATTAATTCCTAATGCCTCCATTGGTCGACCACGAGAAAGAACACATCTTTTATCTATCTTCATCAGTCCACCGACTAAACGGTATTTGTAATACATTACAGACTATACCATTTACAGGAAACATAATGAAGGTGAATAAACAGAAAAAAAACTAACTATTATTATCATTAAAATTAACGCAAGAAAAAATTCTAAAATTTTCAAAAGCCAACAGTAAAAATCTCGTGTCAAAATCTCAAAGAAATAACATGGTTTCCTTTTCCTACACAAATTTGTTCTTGGAAATGCACTCTGCATCTGCTGCGTTTTCTCTCACTTGAAGAGATGGACCATTTTCTGAGGGATCTCTTCACCTGACCTTCAAGGAAAGCTGTAAACCTGAATGAAGCGTCTGTGGTTACCATGGCAACCCAACTGGCAACTGCAGTGGAAGAGAAAATTTTTCATTAGCACTTCACAACTCACTTTGACCAGACTGTTTGTCGAAACCCGCGTACCACGTGACTCTAACAATCGACCAATCGTAGCACAAGTCACTGAAACCCTCTCTTTGTCACTGACAAGGGAAGGGGGTTTGGCTTCACTGCTAGTAAGATCGTGTTTTACCACATAGTCTTACGGCAATTGGGATTTCATGGGAATTTTAAGTGTATTCTAACAGAATAAATTTGAAAAAGGATCATTGCTTGCTTACGTTAAACAATTTTTTGTTACTTACAATACTTGGTGAAGAGGCACTTCACCTACTTCACCTGAAAAGCCGCCACTGATTTATCAAGACTGTGAGGCATGCAGTATCCTAAACATGAAAGAAACAAGTGATGATGCAAAAATTTAAAATAATGCGAAGCAGAGGATAATGTTCAAGCCGATGAGGCTGAGACTACACTCGTATGAAGTTTGTCTGAAGCAAATAATGGTACTTGAAACTGTATGAACTTTGTATAAAAAAAATAAAATCACATAAAAGGGCTTGAAAATTTACTGCTTCAATGATGAAAAACCCCACATAAAATTAGTGATTGTTTTAAACAAGTATCACTAAATTTACATATTTAATTTTTTTGTTTTACAATTTTTTAACAAATTAGTATTTGTTGGTATACAGTCATTGCGTGTATGCATAAAAATTGCTAATTTTGACTTGAACCCACATTCATCATTTTTTCCTTGCACCCCATGAAAAACAATGAATCAAGGTTTTACTGTACTTCCATGTTTAAGCCTTCTTGCCTTGTTAAAACTTCATGTTCAAGCTTCTAAAAAGATCAGAAGCAGAGCCTGATTATGACCAACAGGGGCCGCAGGCATTCATGAATTTTGGGGGCCCCATCTATGAAATTTGTTTTATTTTTCATAAAATTTTGATATAAAAAGTATATTTCAGAACAATAAATCAAATTGGGGGGTCCTTTCGAGCTGGGGGCCCTGGGCAAAGTCTCGATATGCCCATGCAATAATAAGGCTCTGATCAGAAGACATACTTTTTTCAATTTTCTTTCCAGAACTGTTTGCGGATTTGGTTTGACTTGACTGTTAGGATAGAAAGGAATTATAGGTTTCAGAAGAAAATTAATCAGAATTTTCTTTAGTTTTAAGTACCCAAATCTGAACAAGTAATTGACTGGACTAATTAGTCTTTTACCATGTCTGGGTTTGAGTTTGTGTCAGGCTTTTAATGGGAGATAAATTTTTAGCCAATTTGACTGACCTATGAATAGAAGAGTTGTTATTTGTTATGTTTAGATTTGTCGCAGCATTTTCACTACTACATCCAGTTATTTATAAAATACTCTTCACTTCCTTTAGCTGATATATAAGGTGTTTCAAAACTTCCTTTATTTTAGAGCTATTTAAAAATCTCTAAATTCAACTTCAATTGTTTTGTACATGTTGAATATTATTAGTTTAAAATGACTGCAATTAATAAAAACTGGAGAAAATGTTCTGTTAGATGCTGCAGTCCTTATAAGGAAATTGTTCACTCTAAATCATGCAAATTTAGAAATGAAACATCTCGAATATGCAATTTAAGATTCAATATAACAATGGGCATGAAAGTATGTGATGGCTGTAGAATTTAACTTTCAAAAGATAAGTCACATTCAAAAGATGAAATTGAAGAAGTATTGATTAGTACTACAGTTCCTGAAAACTTAAGTAATCTAGTGCTGCATCAGAATCAGAGAAGTTCCAGTCTATGATATATTGAAAAAGGTGGATTCTTCAATCAGCAACTGGGAGAACATATATGCTAACCTAGATGCAAATGGCTGCATCATCAGCATTTTGGATAAAAGAACTAAATTATCAAAAATCTCATAATTGAAGATTAAAATTTGAAAGGGTTTTTTTTATTTTTTTTTTTTATTTAATCAAGATTTGTAATTACAACTAGTGTGCTACTAAGCTGTAAATTATATGAAATGTGTAAAAAATAAAAAAATAATAATAAAAGCAAAAACAAATTGAATTATATGAAGCATTATAAACTACTTATCTGTTTAATTTTATACACTTTATACAGAAATGGATGATTTAATCTCCCAGGTAATGAATTTCTTTATTTGAAATTAATATACAGGGTGTCCCAAAAAGGTAGTAATGGGCTTTAATTTTTTATCTAATAGAGATAAGTGCTTAGTGTAAATTGTAAAAATGTTCAAAATAAGATCGGAAATAAGACTCCATTAAGAAAAAATTCCTCTAGTTAATTTCTAAAAAGTTACACTTTTTTAAATTAATATATGACCCCTGTACAAAACAATTCCCAATTAGTAAAATGTGCCCCATACACTAATGATGTGACATACAAAATTTGATAATTATACCTTAAAAAGTGTCAGAGGTATGAAGATATATACAACATTTATTTAAACCACTTTTCAGTGGCTCTCAAAGGGGGGAAAAAATCATGTTGAATGATTGCATTTCAGGGGTTGTACAGGAATTATGAAAGAAAATCTTTTTTTCCACTCTAGCAATAAACCTTTATATTCAAAATCATGTATAGTCCCCGGCCATCTTTCTTTAGAGATCAGATCATTGTGACGTTTTTCTTTTTATTTTACATACTACTACTGTTGAAAGGTTTGGTGAAACAGGAATTTTGAAATGAAATAAAATATTTTTTGAGTAATAGTTAAAAATAGAATGTTCCATAAGTAACAAATTTTTCTGTATGACTGCAAACAAAATGCTGTAATTCTTGTTTAGTTAAAAATAAAGATTTTTTTTGTTGTTGTTGTTGTTGGTAAACTTTAATAGGAGATTTCAAGCTTTAAAATGATATATTGCACTTAATTTTTTATTGAAATTTTTTTTTTTAACTTGTGAAGCCAAATACACCAGATTTGCTTTTTAAAAGGAGAATACATTCTGTGCATTGCCATGTAAAACGAGAATCCACTTATACAGAAAAAAAAATGGTACATAGGTGTCTTTGTGTATGAAAATCAATTTAAGTTATCAAAAAATAAAACCTGTTATGTTTATTACAACTTTATTTTATTTTTGTAAGTAGCATTATGAATTCAAAATACTTTAAAAATTAAAGATTATTTAGTATCAAACAGTAAACGTACTTTCATCAAAACGTACTTCGGACATCACTTTCATCCAGAGCCTATGTAGTACTTCTTTTCACATTTTTGGGTTCAGTGGATTTAAAGAGAAATTATGTTATCAGGCACTGACTTTGTTTTTGTGAGTTCCTTGTATAGCTAACATAATAGTATTTCCAAAGGTAGAATAAAGTGTGAATCCGCAGAGATATAATTCACAAATTTTTGTGGATTTTAAGGCATTGATTTTTTTTTTTTTTGTCTAAAATCCTTCAAATGATACTAAATTTAAGAAGCTACAACTTGTAGGAGCACTTATATAAAAATGTATAATTTTAAAGAGCTAACAATAAAATGCTCGTATATCCTCATTAAATGATTTTACCAATCATAACTTTTACACTCTTAGCAGAAAATTCATTCTTGACCACTTTGGGCCATGTTATTTTGAAACCGTGTTTAAAAAAAAAAAAAAAAAAAAAAAAAAAAAAAAAATGTGTAAAAAGAGAATTCAGTGTACTGTGGAATTACCCAAATGCAAAAATTATTCTATCTCAGACAACACATTAAATGAAGATATTTTCATATCACATCATACAATGGTGTATTTGGGGGGGGGGGGGGGGTTGTGAATTCTAATATCAATTTTTGTAAATTTCAGCAACCACTTATTGAATTTTTATACCAATTTTTGTAAAAATCCCTTTCTTGTTAAAACAATTTACAAAAGAAATCAAAATGTAGGTAAATGAAATGGCAATGAAAAGCTGTTTTAATCAATTGTAATTTTGTGAAGGAGACGAAACTGGACCCAAATTTTATCAGTATCGATCCTTAATTTAATATTCAATTTTTCAATGAATAAGTATTAGGGTCATTCCATGTCAAATCAACGAGGCTCACAACCTGACCTCCTCAGAATTCAATGAAATTTGGTATGATAGTAGTATCTATAGAGAAAAAAATAAATGTGAAATTTCTAGTCCATATCACTATTAGTTTTTGAAATATTTAATTTTAAAGTTTGTGAAATTCATGAAATTTTAGAAATTCTTGCACTATACAATTGGTTCCAATTTCTCTCCTAATTATCATAGAAACTCCATTTAAGTGTTTACAGAAAGTAAACAGGTTGCCCTTTCTTATCATATGTAACATGATTAAATTTTTAAAATTTTTAATTTAAAGTTCATCATTTTAAACTTTTAAAATTTTAAATTTCAAAAAGTATATTTTTAAATTTTTTAAAAAAATTATATGTCATTCTTCTATTTATTGTTAACAATATCTGAAAGTTTCATTCTGGGATTACCATGGGTTTTCGAGTAATAAATTAAAAGAAAATTGCTATCATCTCGGTTTAATAACACCAAAAGAAAATTTTTGTATTTTAAAATAAAATTACACTTTTAACTTAATATAAGAATTCTGAGAGAGAACAAAAAATCCTAATAATGTTTTTCAACACTCTCATTGGGGGTGCACACAAGGCAATGTCTCCCCCTCCCCCCCCCCTCCCCCCCCAAAAAAAAAGAATTTTGGGAAATAGAATTTTACTAAAACAATTATTTGTTTTTAAAATTTCAAGAGCAGTTGAGTCCAAATTTGTTTTTGCTGGGGGTGCTTTCAAAGTAAGAAAGGAGGTGTGCCTCCCCTTGTAAATAAGAATTTTCAGAATTTGTCTAACAAAAATTCATTTCTCTTTTTTATTAGTAATTTAAAAAATCATTATGTTTCATAAAATGCTTCCACTATTACAATGAGTTACAACTATTCCTTTAATTTTCAATTTTTAAATAATATTTTCAGGTTAAAAAAATAGAAATAATAATTACAGTAAGATGTTATTTTTATGTTGCATGCATATTCTTAAAAGTATTAAGTAAATATTTCAAGTGTTACCTTTAATTGATGTGTATTTTTAATTTCATCATGATCTTATTGCAAACCGTATCCTTTTGAGATCAATCCTCTCAAACTCTGTTGAAATTCTTCATAGAAAATTTTTAAAAGAGCCTTGACCTTTTTATAAATGTGTAGGGTTTCAAATTATGAGATCTCGCGGTCATTCCATGTCAAATAAACAAACCCACAACTTGACTAAAAATAAATTTGGACTCAACTGTTCTTGAATTTTTAAAATGTTAAAAAATTTTAACATTTATAAAAAGGTCAAGGCTTCTTTAAAACTTGGCTATGAAGAATTTCAACAGAGTTTGAGAGGATTAATGTTAAAAGATACGGATTGCAATAAGATCATGATGAAATTAAAAAATGAACTTATATTTACTCATTTCATAACGGCAATTTGTATTGCTTCCAAAGATGTATAGAAAAGGATTTTTTTTTTACAACTTCTGGTTAGCACTATCCATTTCTTGCTTTGAGAGGTTATAAACTTTTCCTGTTGGAAAACAATATATAAAAAGAAGAAGAGAGGTGGAAAAAAGTTTTATGAAAAAAATGTCATTATGATTTATTTATTTATTTAGTTTAATATCAAGCAATCTTTTAATTTAAAGGTAACCTTTGCTAATTTTTGGTGTTTTGCTCATGTGTTCCGGATGTTTATCCACATACAGATGAAATTAAAGTAAACTTTCTCCATCCACATAATCTATCTCCATCATTTTACTACCCATAAATTATATGATAAAAAAATGCTATTTGCATCCAATAAATTTGAGAAAAAACTCACACAATGGTTTACTTTCTTTTTTATTTTACGTTGTGCATAATCTGCAAGTTGTAAGTTTTTCTTACTACATTCAAATTTAAAACTAATTTTTTTTTAAAATACACATTAATTAAAGGTAACACTTGAAATATTTACTTAATAGTTAAGAATATGCATGCAACATAAAAATAACATCTTAACTGTAACTATTATTTCATTTTTTTTTAACCTGAAAATGGTATTATTTAAAAATTGACAATTAAAGAATAGTTGTAGCTCATTGGCATAGTGGAAGCATTTTATGAAACATAATGATTTTTAAAAATTACTAATAGAAAAGAGAAATGGAATTTTGTTAGACAAATTCTGAAAATTCTTATTTACAAGGGGAGGCACACCTCCTTTCTTACTTTGAAAGCACCCCCAATAAAACCCCCAGCAAAAACAAATTTGGACTCAACTGCTCTTGAAATTTTAAAAACAAATAATTGTTTTAGTAAAATTCTATTTTCTAAAATTCTTTTTTTTTTTGGGGGGGGGGAGACATTGCCTTGTGTGTACCCCCAATGAGAGTGTTGAAAAACATTATTAGGATTTTTTGTTCTCTCTCAAAATTCTTATATTAAGTTAAACGTGTAATTTTATTTTAAAATACAAAAATTTTCTTTTGGTATTAAATGGAGATGATAGCAATTTTCTTTTAATTTATTACTCGAAAACCCATGGTAATCCCAGAATGAAACTTTCAGATATTGTTAACAATAAATAGAAGAATGACATATAATTTTTTTAAAAAATTTAAAAATATACTTTTTGAAATTTAAAATTTTAAAAATTTAAAATGATGAACTTTAAATTAAAAATTTTTAAAATTTAATCATGTTACATATGATAAGTAAGGGCAACCTGTTTACTTTCTGTAGACACTTAAATGGAGTTTCTATGATAATTAGGAGAGAAATTGGAGCCAATTGTATAGTGCAAGAATTTCTAAAATTTCATGAATTTCACAAACTTTAAAATTAAATATTTCAAAAACTAATAGTGATATGGACTAGAAATTTCACATTTATTTTTTTCTCTGTAGATACTACTATCATACCAAATTTCATAGAATTCTGAGGGGGTCAGGTTGAAAATCCCAATTTTTTCGTTGATTTGACATGGAATGACCCTAATATTTATGTGTAAAGATGAACAAAACTATTAAATTAACCTCTTCTTACATCTATTGAATAGTTAGCTTCAAGTAATTAAACTTAGTATCTAAATGCCTCTATTTAAAGCAGTTTTTCTCAGCTTTAACAGAAGAGAAGTGTATAAAAATAAATTCACCTGAAACAAGGAGAAAGCTGAGAAGTACTACACCAAACCTCTTTGTTTGAGTGAAAAAAAAAAAAAAAAAAAAAAAAAAAAAAAAAAAGATAAATTTGTGCAAAGGTTTTTATCATCTAATTTTAGGCTCCATGTTTAACGTTTCCTATAACTCATAGCCAGAGATTTATTCAACCATCTTGTATATATATAACATTTAACTAATTTTTTTTCTTTTTTTTTTTTTTTTTTTTACAAATATTATTAGAAACTTTTCACCCTAAAACAAGTCCCTCCCTACTGAAAGAAGCATATGCTGTTGGACTGAGAATTCTGTTTGAAAAATGTTCAATTTTTTACAAAAAGCTCATACAACCCCGTAATACATCAAAATACCATAATTCTAGTTAGCAGGTTTCACTTTCTTGCTGATACTTAATGTATTGCCATGTTGGTTGTCTCTCTTCAAAATTTTGTACTTTTTTATGCCACTCAAGATAATATATAGCCGAACAAAATTGTACAGCTAAGCATGTGTTTAGTATTTCAAAATTCTTGAAAATCAACAGCAGAGGGAGAAAAATGTGCCAAGCCTGAACCAGTCATTTAAAAAAAAGAAAAGAAAAATCAGAAATATTGATCAATTACTCATAAGAAGTTTTTATTATAATGCGATATATGTGAGTAAGTTAATTTTATTTTGATTTTGCAGGACAAACCAAAGATCCTGTTACATGTCTAACTTACCTAATTAACAGATTCACTAAGAATTAGTAAACTACTCCGTGATTATCACTAATTATTGAGTTAAGAATATTTAAATTGTAAAAGGATAGCAAAACATAGTAAACTTACGTAATTTCCAATGTTTCTTCGAAGAAAAAGACATTTTCATAAATTCCAAAACTAGTGCTAAAATCCACACATTTAAAAACACACAAAAAACACTTCAAGCTGAATGCAACAGTAAACTTAACGCATCAATTTCTTCTTTACATTTCATTGTCATATCATTAAGTTCAGTAGATATATAATTTTGAAGATAAAACTGAAAATATTCCGACCGCAACAGATAAGTTTTTAAATCTAAATAAATAAATAATTTACATAATTTAACTGAATCACAAGACTTCTACAGAAATTTTGAACCATTCACCAATTTAAAACACTTATATCTTTCCTAAAATAAGAAGAAAACGTTAAATAAACAGGAATCTAATATTTAAAGCACGCAGTGTTATTATTCGTGCTATTCCGGAGTTTAACTGTTTTGCAACTGAAATGAAGCAAAAGGCTGTACTATTGGGAAGAAAGAACGGAGATGAGAGATGAGAGCATTCATGAGAGGTAAGTTCAGTTCATGGAGTAAAATAAAAGGAATGGGGAAACGGTCCTCAATTTCTGACAAATGGATTTTCGCAACATCAGATGGCGCTGTTGCTTCAATATCCCTATCGAACAGTGAATTAACTTATTAATTAACATTCATTGAAAGCGGAAAGTTCGGTTGATGTTGTCGGTTTTCCTTTTGTTTGTTTGTTTTTTTTAGCTCTGGTGTGCTATTTCGTTCAAACCCAGGTTTTTATCGACGCGAGTTTGTAGACAGGTTTTATAGACATAAGTCCAGAGGCGGATCCAGAGAAACAATCTGGGGGGGCCTCCGTTTTTCATTAGGATGATACATTGATTTCCCAATATTTTTTCTCCCAATGTATAATTAGACATGGTATATCACAACTAAATAAGTATGTTGTCTGCTGCAAGAAACGTCGAAAGAAAACTCGGAAGGGGGGGAGCAGAGCTATCCTGCGCTCTATATCGAACAAGTTAAAGCCGATGCTCATAAGCCATGTGTTTTATGCGTTTCAATGGACGACGGGACTGATACGGGGAAAAAAATGTTCCGTTGCTCTCTCCATTGTGTGGGGGACGGGGTTTTCCATTTAACACATTAATCTCTTTTTGGTAGATCCCGACTGTTCATTAAAAGTCGTAAATTTCGCCAGAAAAATGTCGCCTTAACCACAGTAGTGACGACAAAGACGTGGCTAATCAGCAACGACCTTTATTCATGTTGTTGTTCGCGGGCCCAACCCATTAACATTTTAGTGTGTACTATACAGTCTCCCAAAAAAGTATTCGAGCAAGACAGAAATTTCTTATTTTAGATTTGCGAATAATAATTGAGTTTTTGAAAAACGCACAACTTGATAGAAATATGAAGTCATATTCATATATAACCTAATTCATATTCCATGATAAATAATTTTTAATATACGAAACCAACGTAAGAAATTTCTCTCTTGCTCGAATACTTTTTTTAAAGGGTGTACAGAGTATAATTGATGAATGCATTATTGAACCCATTTCCCAGCCATCGTACAATATACAGTGTTCACAGCATACGTTTTCGCATTTTAGGATGACATTAAGTTTTACAGATTAAGTAATTCCCATCCTTTTCTGTGAGGACGAGGACTGTAGTAAACTAACCTCAATTGCTATTTACAACTATTATCCCTATTGCCTAAGGTGACCAAACGTCCCCATTTTCAGGACGTTTTTCAAATTGTCCCCAGAATGTAAAAATGGAACTGGGGACAATTTTTTAATTATTGCATTGTTTTTCAATTAAATTACTGTTAATTATTGCATTAATTATAAATGTCCCGAGTTTTGTTGTCAGAATCGGGGACATGTCCCCGATTCTGACTACAAAAATCTGGTCACCTTACTATTGCCTGCTATTTACAATTTGAGCTTTCTTTTTTAAAACCAGACCACCTATACATTGCCAGGTACTCGCTTTCTCTGATATCTTAGAATATGTTTTACTTTTATAATGAGGATTTGTACCCATATGTCTGGGTGGTGTGGACAACTTATGAGAGGAGTTGAAAGAATGAAAGCTGTACAAATTGCGGAGGGTTGGATTTTCGTCTATGCTTCATCATCACTTAAGGCCGTTACTGATTGCCGCTGCGTCTAACGTGACTGCAGTGGGTAAGAGGGCATTCTCGTCGCGAATTTTATGCCTTTTTAATGGCAATTCGGGGTTTACCGATAAAAGATTTATGCCCTAAACTGCAAACTCCGTCCCCTATAAAATGGAGACAGCAACGGAAGATTTTTTTCCCCGTATCAGTGTGCCGTCGTCCCTTCAAATACGGGGGAACCTGCTAAAGTGACCACCTTGGTAAAGAGATTGTCTGCCTATAGTGACAACTTTAATGCAATTTCGCATTACAACCATCACACTTTACCACCTTTGTAAGGTGACCGTCTTTATAAGGTGACCAGTTTTGCTCTTCCCAAGGGTAGTCCCATTAGACAGGTTCCACTGTACAAATAAAACTGGAAACTGTGCTCTAGCCACTGTGGTGATAGAGAGTAATAAAATTTGCCCCTTCTTCTGTTTAAAAATAAAAGCTCTATCATTTTCGTAAAAAGAAAAATTACGTTTAGTCCACAAGGATTCAATAAGTATTGATGTAAATAATTCTTGGTATATGTATATATACATTGTACGATCTCCCACCCCCGTATGTTTTCACATATTCTTTCAATGGACTGACCCACGGTCAACTTTTTCGACCTCCGGGAATCGGGTGATGACTCACTCTCTTTCCGTGGGAAGAGAGATTTTTTGTTATGATGTTTTTTTCTCCCTCGGTGTAAAGGGGGGTCGAATCGAAGGAAAAAGAGAGCGATTGTGGAGAAGCGTTGAGACGGACGCAAACTGTTGCTCCGTTCATGCCGTGTTCCAGTTATGCGAAATGTAAATATTGTATAATTTCTGTAAATAAAGGAGCTGTACATAATGTACCTTGGCCACATTTATGCTACCACCATCGGAAATTGCCTCTACTATGTTACAGCACTTTAAGTTGGTGCTAGCTACTGGGATTGATCCATGCCAGAGAGGATCACTTAGATCCTGCATTCACGGCTTTTGAATGATTTTCGCTTCCCAGAGAGGATCATCTAGATCCTGGATTCGCAATTATTAAATGATTTTCGTGTTTGGGAAAGCCGTTCCCCAGCGGAGAGGGTCGCCCTGACCCTGGTGCAAGTAAAGAGGGTCGCCCTGACCCTGGTGAATGTAGAGAGGGTCGCCCTGACCCTGGTGCTAGTAAAGAGGGTCGCCCTGACCCTGGTGCAGATAGAGAGGGTCGTCCCGACCCTGGTGCAGATAGAGAGGGTCGTCCCGACCCTGGTGCAAGAAAGAGGGTCGCCCTGACCCTGGTGCAGATAGAGAGGGACGCCCTGACCCTGGTGCGATTGGAGAAAGCTGCCCGGACCCTGTTGAGCAGAGAGTCATCCGGACCCTGCCATCTGAAGGGAGAGTCGCCCGGACTCTGTTGTAATTGGAGAAAACCGCCCAGATTCTGATGGATGTTAGGTGTAGTTCTACATCTTCGCATCAAAACGATGAGTTTGATTTTATCTTTTGAGTTGCTGGTTAAAATTTAAATAGAATTTCTTAAGTTTTTAAAGAGAAATCTGTAAAACTGATACCAGTAAATTGTGGAGCATTATCTTGTTCAGGAATGCCTTTATGGAAGTTGTTTATGTGTTTGCTATAATCATAAAGGTTACACAAAAAAAGTGTAAATTGATTCTGTGAGAATGCAGTTAATTATAAAGTAAAATTTAGAGTTAGCGTTAAAGTTACAGTTGTGTGTAATTTTTTGGAGTGTTTATATTTTAAATCTGCATTGTTTTTAAATTATTACAGTGTAAAGTAACATATATTGCAAACATTTTGCATGTGATACTATTTGCTTTAGTTTTTTTTAATCCTTGTATTGTGTAGTATTAGTAAAAATTTACTGCTAGAATATGGCTTTCCTTGGAAGAGGAAAGAAGCAAGATTTACAAAATCTCGCAGCTGAGTTAGGAGTAGAGATAACTACGGAGATGGAAATGGCAGAAATTAAAAATGCCATAATAAGTAGTGACGATTACGATGAGGAATTCGTTCAAAATGTGTCTGACACCATACTTTCGGAAAGGAAAGCCGAGGAAGCTTATAGGTTAAAAGAGAAAGAAAGAGAGTTAGAATTTCAGTTTGAAATTGAAAAATTAAAAATTGAAAGTGCCAATAAGGCTGGCGCCCCTGTCGCGCAGCCATCACAACAATTACAGAAAAAATCTGTCATTGATTTGCAAAGGTTATTACCCAAATTTAACATCGAAGAAATAGATATCAGTTTATTTTTAGAGATGTTTGAGCGCCAAGCAAAGAGTGCTGAGATAGAGGAAGGGGATTGGGCATCTCATATTTTGGCTCTATATTGCCTTTAGAGATAAGCCAAATTATTTTAAGAGAGTCTGAGGAGAATGGAAAGGATTATGCCTTTGTAAAAAACTGCTTTTGAACCGTTATAAAATGACAGCAGAATGTTTCAGACAAAAGTTTTCTAACCACCATCGTAAACAGAGCTCGAGATGGATAGATTTTGCCTATGAGCTTCAGAATTACTTGGAAGGCTGGTTGGACGGGCTAGAAATTAAAGATTTTAAAAGTCTAAAAAATTTAATGATAGCAGACCAGATGAAAAAACGGGTGAATAGTGATATAAGAGAGCATTTATTAGATGAATGGTCAGAAATAGCTTCCCCTTTCCAACTTGCTGAAAAGCTAGATCATTATGAATCGTTGAGGCGGTACAGTTCAAAGAAAATCTTTCATTCCGCAAAGGTATTGACGGAAAGAAAACAGGACGAGCCTTTTAGCAAATTGAAGGCGAAAGAGAGAGATGATAAACGAGAGGACAAGACCCCGGCTTCACCTAAGAAAGGTGAAAGTGAGAAATTTCGAAGTTTTTGAAAAAAGAAGACAGTTTAGATGTTTTGTCTGTAACAGCCCTGATCATTTACGTTATAACTGTCCCCAGCGTCATAATAAAGATCGAGAGACCGTGAATGAGGTACGGGAAAGCGCAAAAGTGACCGTAAATGAGGTACGAGAAAGCGCAGAGGAGTGCCTTAAACCCTATACTATGGAAGCGTTCGTAAATGGGCATAAAATGACGATTTTGCGTGATACAGGCGCAAGTTTTGATTTAATTTGTAAAAAGTATGTTCCAATGGAATATTTTACAGGAGAAAGTGTTTGGTTAAAGGGAGCTTTAGACATTTCAGCTCGGTGCCTTCCGGTTGCTAAAGTGGAATTAAATGGGGATTTCGGTCAGGTAACAACTAAGGCGGGTGTAATAAGTGACGAGCTGGATCAAGGGAGGTATTTACTAGGTAACAGAACTGCGCAACTCATAAAAGATTCTAAGTCCAAAATCAAGGATCAGGAACTTGTGAGCGTTGTGACACGTTCTAAAGCTCGCGCAAGAGAAAGCTGCTCTAAATTAGAAAGTGGAGATACGTTGGGTAAGGAAGTAAAGGAAAATATTCCTGCATTTGAAAGTAGGGAGGAGATCGAGCCCGAACCAGGAGACAGACCAGTTACTGCGGAATTTCAGGATAATAGGGATAGCTCACTTTGCAGTGCCGAAGAATTAAGTAAGGCGCAAAAAGAGTGTGAAAGTCTCCGACCTATTTTAGAAAGGGTAGAAAGGGGTGAAGAGAAATTGTATATAATAGAAAACGAACTGCTCATACGTAGCCATAAAGATCATTGGGGGGAACCGAGGAAATTAATTGTTATTCCGCAGAAATTTAGGGACAACCTTATGAAAATGTGTCACGAGGGTTTTTCCAGTCATCTTGGTGTGACAAAAACGAAAGATCGCATTGTCAGGAATTTCTTTTGGCCGAATTGCTACAAAGAAATTGAAAATTATGTTCGCAGTTGTGACCCATGCCAGAGAGCGGGGAAGGCGAGTGACAAGAAAAAGGCGCCGTTAAAGCTGGTCCCCATTATACGGGAGGTTTTTACAAAAATTAATATTGATGCTTGCGGACCGTTACCACCAAGCGAGAATGGGAATAAGTATCTAATTACTTCAATTTGCTTGGCCTCGAAATTTCCAGATGCTGTACCTGTGGCTGACATTAGCTCTATTTCAGTTACAGACGCTTTATGGCAAATATTTAGTAGAGTTGGTTTCCCTCGTGAAATGCAGTGTGATCAGGGAACTTCCTTTACGAGCAACTCGACTAGGGAACTTTTCGGTAGATTCGGCATAAAGACAAGACCCTTGAGGATGAGCTTCGGTTTCAAAATTGCCTGGTATTTTTTCAGTGAGCTCATGAGTGTGTTGTTAAAGGGGTTTGAAGAATTCGCCGTTCCCTACTTAGACGATATTGCCATTTTTTCCACTACCTGGGATTCGCATTTAAAGCACATTCACATGGTTTTGGGCAAAATTAAAGAAGCGAAGCTTACATTAAAACCATCAAACGGCAAATTTGCTCAGGGCCACGTGGCATATTTGGGACTTAGGGTCGGACAAGGTTTGCGATCTCCATCGGAAGCTAAGATTCGGAGTGTTTTAGAAATTCCCACACCTAGGACGAAAACACAAATTCGAGCTTTT
The DNA here is from genome assembly GCA_038373885.1 of Cheiracanthium punctorium. Classification (NCBI taxonomy): domain Eukaryota; kingdom Metazoa; phylum Arthropoda; class Arachnida; order Araneae; family Cheiracanthiidae; genus Cheiracanthium; species Cheiracanthium punctorium. The sequence continues at coordinate 56,363 of JAWZYV010012641.1, read as the reverse complement.
CTCGGCATAGCACGGTATTATAGTAGGTATATTAAAAACTACTCCCTTTTCTCCGCTGCTTTAACAGATGCTCTTAGGGGAAAGGCCCGTAAGGGGGAGGTCACTTAGACGGCTGACTGCGAAGAAGCTTTTCAGAAGTTAAAAGAAAAATTAGCTTCGAAGCCTGTCCTTCGCGCCCCAAATTTTGATCAGGAATTTATAGTGCAGAGTGATGCCAGTAATGTGGGAATGGGGGTTCTATTGGCGCAGGTAAATGAGGAAGGGGAAGTGCACCCTATTCTTTATTTAAGTAAAAACTTTTCGGACTCCGAAAGGCGCTACAGCACCTCTGAAAAAGAATGTGCCAGCATAATATTTGCTGTAAAAAATTACACTATTATGTAGACGGGCGAAATTTCAAAATTGTAACGGACCACAACCCATTAGTCTGGTTAAAATCTAACGCAGGCTCCAATCCTAGGCTGTTGCGTTGGGCACTTGCCTTACAACCTTACAATTTCGAAATAATTCACCGCTCTGGAAAGAAAAATAAAAACGCAGACGGTCTTAGTAGAGCGTTTGTTGAGGAAGGTTAGAATGAGTACATGTTTTTTTTTATAAGTGTTTTTGGAAATATTATGTATAAATTCTAGTGTTGTTGTATTATGTTTTAAATTTTGTGTTCATGCATTCCTTTGCAAGATACTGCACGGATACTTTCTTTAACTATTTTGGAATATATTTTAAGTAAAATGTTTTTGGAGTTTGAAAGTTTAACCTGTAAAAGCAACTCAAGAGGTAAATTCAACTCAAAACAAGAAAAGGTGATGTGAAAGTAACAGTTTAAACTGTGTGACATTTTGTGCTTAAAGGTGACAATTTTAACTATGCGAAATTTGTGCTTATAAACTTTCCACTGTTTGAAAAGTTTCCTCGAAGGGGGGAGGAGTTGTATGATCTCCCACCCCCGTATGTTTTCACATATTCTGTCATTGGACTGACCCACGGTCAACTTTTTCGACCTCCGGGAATCGGGTGATGACTCACTCTCTTTCCGTGGGAAGAGAGATTTTTTGTTATGATGTTTTTTTCTCCCTCGGTGTAAAGGGGGATCGAATCGAAGGAAAAAGAGAGCGATTGTGGAGAAGCGTTGAGACGGTCGCAAACTGTTGCTCCGTTCATGCCGTGTTCCAGTTATGCGAAATGTAAATATTGTATAATTTCTGTAAATAAAGGAGCTGTACATAGTGTACCTTGGCCACATTTATGCTACCACCATCGGAAATTGCCTCTACTATGTTACAACATATAGTTGGTTCTCTGTTTAACGTCTTTCAAGGAACCATGAAAATGTGCAAAATCGTCCTAAAATAGAGATCTTCCATAAACAGAATTTGTAAAAGAAAAACATTTCCCTTTACACTTTGGAAGGTGCCTGGTTCAAAACCAGTTCGCGTGCGCCGACCTAACTGTTCAGAGTTTTCCGTGCTTTCCTCCGAAACTTAGAGTAGATAAGGGTTAGGACCCCTTAGAAAGACCTCCACGGAATGCACAGCACCCATCGGCTTAGATTCCATGTGCAGATAATTGGCCGTAATCCTACGGCCGTTGCTATCCGGACCGGCCGGTCCCGATAGCCTACAGACTATCCGCACCGACGGTGCCGTTAGAATGTAGGCTATTGGGCCCGTTGTTTAGTGCTGCCATCTATACATGGTTTCTTGAACTAATACTGTATATTTAAACTTGTATATTTATACAAGTTATATACATTTTACTGTGTAATCTGTGTTATTTTACCTTTTAAAATCAGTTTAAATTTCTGCCTTTATCTTGTTTAAAGAAGGTTTAACGGTGCTAGTTTTGCCTATAAAGATGTTTTGATTGTTTTTCTAAGAAACACGCTTTTGTCAGTTTCCTACTTTAAAAAAATAAATGAATAAATAAATATAAAAAAGTAATTTATTTTAAAACATTTAACTTAACATGTAAATTACAGGTACTTAAAAAAAGTAAGTAAAATGATTTTTTCTTCATATTACAAGTGCTGTAAAATAATTTAATAATATTAAAATAATTTTTTAATAAATAGTAATAACATTAAAATAATTTTTTAAATAACGTAAATTTATGCATTGAAGTTATGAAATGTGCATAGAAAATATAATTTGTGTAGATTTGGATAAGCCCTACACTACACAAGTCCTTCGTCCAAGGCAACCATCCCTTAGAAAACACCCCTCGTGTAGGTTTAGCTTAAACACAAAAGAAACAAACAAGCCTTATACCTAGTTACGCCCCTGATTTAAAAACAAATCTTTATGTACTGCAATCTTTCATTAAAAATACGTTACTAAAATATCAAAATACAGATAAAATCCGAATACACGACTTAAAAAAAAATCATGCACGTTTATGCTTTGCTACGCAAATAAATAAATAAAATATCAAGAAATTATTTTTAAAAGTCTTGCTAACTACTGTTCTCTTATAATGGTTTCTTCAGCTATAAAAGTAAAAGAGAATTTTACAGTCTGAAATGTTTACAGATATACTGAAAAATTTTAGCAGTATGATACAAAACACTCACAATAGCACTGCTACAAAAAAAATCACAATACGGGAAAAAAAAAAAAAACCCTTCATCGAAAGCTAAAGGGCAATAAGGCGTTTCGGACGGACATGGGGATACTGTGCACAGTGATAGTGTGTAGTTACAAATCAGACCACTCTCCTTGGAAAAGTTATCTGAATGGCAATTTTCAATAGAGATGAATACAAAATATACACTAAAGTACCTCTGTTTGCGCCCTTTCGGTTGCCCACTCCTGCCTTACATTTATTATTTCACGCCCTCCCCCCCTCACTCATCTAAAAAAATAACTCCTTGAATATTGTGCGCTTTTTTCCGACCACTTATGAGTACATATTTACATTTTAATAGAATTTAAACTTTCAATTCATTAGTACTCATTTAATGGTGATTGACTGTCATATGGAAGATAAGAGATGGTACTCAAAACTTTAGGGTACCCTATTTCGAAACGACTTGCCTTTAATTTTATTATATTGCAGTATGATCAGCGATCCTTGTTCTTGTTTAGTAAAACAATATAGTTAACCCATTAAGCGCCAAAGCTCCCGTTACGGGAACATCTATTATATATATTTTTTCTTAAAATATTTTAACGCAATTTACGAAATACACATTTTATATAAACATTTACACTATAGGTGTGTTATATAGTGTAAATGTTTATATAAAATGTGCATTTCGTAAATTGCGTTAAAATATTTGAAGAAAAAAATATATGTAACAGATGTTCCCGTAACGGGAGCTTTGGCGCTTAATGGGTTAATTTGATATATTGGTAATTGTATAATATCTTTTTTTTTTCTGTAGAAGTATATATGCGTGGAAAAATGGTGGAGGATATCTTAGTCCGTTCTCATAATGGCTGAACTCTACAAGTACATAACCATACAAAACAGATTATACAGTACTTTTATGAATATTTCGCAGTGCCAAATTCTCTTTGGTCATTTGATAGTAAAATGAATGGATACATTGTACTGCATTGTTTATTTAAGGTAAACACTACACGTACGGTAATCTGTCTAGGGGATGCCTTGGGGGGAGAACTTTCTAAGGGGTTCAAACGCGTATTCACGTGAGATCTAGAGAAAACCGCCCAAAGTTCCCGATCGACAGCCGCGCGGTAGGCTAGAATACTTGAATGACTGGCGACAATATTGATGATACTGAATTCTCAGAACCAATTTTTGATGTTTTGAATGTATAAATAGAACAAATGAAATACTAATTACTAAAATACAAGTGCTGTAAAATATATAAAATAACGTCACTTTATTTAGTATTTTGCTTAATATTCTTTAAATATGACAATTTATCTAATAAAATACTTACTCATTTTACCATTTCACGTCATATTACAAACTGCTCATAAAACTTAAAAAAGAAAAATGTTATGGGAATATGTTGTATTAGGGGAAACATTTTAAAATTTATTAAATGTGTACAACTGTACTTGTAACTAGCGCAATGCAAAGTGACTAAGAAAATTTAAAATCTAAAATGTACTATGCTTATAACTATTTAAAATTAAAAATTATTCATTTTATGACCTGACCCTTTTTTTATATTGTTAAACCTGACACTAGTTTGTTGAATTAAATAAGTGCAAAAATATTATCTGCTTAGCACACAAAAGGTCACTGTGAAAATTATATTTGAGCTATGTTACAGCACTCCAAAAACATTTATACATGGACATGGTTGCAAAAAATAAAATGAAATATATATAAATAAATAAGCTAATTTATATCGCCTTCATTTTAGGTTTTCTCTTTCCAATGTTCCGCTTAAAGAAGGGGAAAATATAATAAATAAAATAAAAGAATTATTCTTCGAAAAACTAAACATGTTTAATTGCGTGATTGGTTCAAAAAGTTGAATATATGGAACAGAATATAATATTTGTGTTTTTTATTGACTTTATTATATTTATGATACTTTCGTGCAGGGCCTTATTATCGAATGGGCAAACCGGGACTTTGCCCAAGGCCCCCAACTCAAAAGGGCGCCCAACTTCAAATGTTGTTCGGAAATATTCTTTTTTGTATCAAAATTTTATGTAAAATAAAACAAATTTCATAGATGGGGCCCTCAAATCCATCAATGCCCGAGGCTCCTGTTGGTCATAATCGGGCCCTGCTTTCGTGAGGTACTGCTAATTTAGAATTGTATTTGTTTGCATCATTAAATTTATTTTAAGAAAACGAACACGGCGGGAGGAGTCTTCCCCCCTTATGTAAAAATTAATTACATTTTATTAAACCAAAGCTTTATATATATGTGCAAACTTGAAGTATGTTTAAAAAAATAATACTTTACATAAAAATATATGTAAAAGACATTTACAAAAAATCATAAGCAAAGTTAACAAGCGAGGATTATTTCCGATGAATCTGACGATCGTTAAGATTGATATTGTATAAAAATTTGCAAAATTGTTTGTTTCATTTGATAATTTTACATACGTATAAAAAACGTCATACATACATTAAATATGTATAAAAGAATTTTTATTCAATTCTATTTCCAATCATCAAACCTGTCGGAAACTTAAGATTGCTTTTATTGCAAAGCATACATTGAATTTCATTAACGGGAATTTAAATTTTTATACTTTTATACCTCATCTTAATTTAAACATGTATTTTTCATTAAATTTTTTACTTTAAAAAAAAAAAAGTCCTCCGAAGGTAGGCTCATACCTTGAAAAGCTTGCTCATTTCAGACTAAAGCTTTAATATAAATTTTAAAAATAGAAATTGCGGACGAAGTTCGTTTTCTTTGGTCTAAATAAACATACAATTTTAAATAAATTATTGGTGAATTATTAGTACAAACATTTAAATATAGATGAAAGCACTACAAAACGGGCCGAATAGCTTGAAACTGTCCGCATCGGCCGGTCCGAATAGCCACTCTGTAATCCTACACCACCAGCACCAACCATTTATACTTTACATTCTAAGGGCTGTGAATATTTTTCTTGATATATTGGCGTGTTTAAAATGTTTACTTTTATAATCATTATATTATTTTATTATCCACAAAAAATTATTTTAAGTTACCTTAAAAAAAAGGTAGAAAAAAACAAGCAATACAATAAAATTAGGTTTCAAGAAAATCAAAATGAGTCAGTTGTTTCATTTTTCGCCTTCCTGTTATTCTTTCTTCCAGATTTTCGCAAATGCGGAATGCATCAGCTTCCATTTTATGAATTTTTCTAGCTAACCAGCCGAAGCCTGAAAATTTTGCATTCCAAATTTTTCTCCCAGAATAACAGCACTGCAGTAATTGCTTGATTTTATTTTATTTTGGTAATACGAACAGTTATCTACATGAGGGATCTAGGCTGAGTACGGGGGTTTTCTAAGGGGCCTTAATCCATATTTATGAGAAGTTTCGGAGAAAAACTGCATAAGACTCCAAACGGCTAGACTGACGGACGGGACCTGAGTTTGAACCAGGCAGTTTTCTTCTCCCAGTTAAGAGCGCTATGCGCTCAGCCATCGGGCCTCCAGAAATTGGAGTTATGTGTTATGTGATGTTATGTGGCAAGCTTATACTAGGGGCATCTGCATTCTGGGACGGTTGCCTTGGTCGGAGGATTTTTTCAGAGGTTCTAACGCGTATTCACGTTAAATCATGAGAAAGCCATCTGGAAAAACTCCAGATAGTTAGATCGACAGCCGCGCGCTAGGCCCAGAAGCGGGACCTTCAGACTTCAGCCGTCTATCATGTCGAGTGCCTTATCAACTCGGACATGGTGGGGCCCAGAAATTAGAATGTTGGATGCTCTTGCTTCATGCAACCATTTGCAAGCAGAAGTGCCTTGGCAAACTCTTTTCCAATCGGCCACATTGACTTTTTGGCCGTTTGGATTTGGATCCCGAACTTAATTTTTGTGCTGTTTTAAGAATTTTCTCTTTGCTTCTAAAATACCTTTGAGAGTACACTCAGGTAGTTCAGATTGTCTTACGAATTGCACTTTTGACATTCCGCGACACTTTTTCCCCCACTCTTAAAAAAAATTTTCCCTGTTTCTGTAGCGTAAGATTAAAAAAAAAAAAAATCATTGTTAAACAGAAACGACGTCGTCTTTGAATAGAAATTTTTTACGTTGGAGTTGCTGGGACTTTGAAATATTGTCTTTGGAAAGAGATCGTCGTTCAAATGTGTTTGCCGGGGGTAATGCAGAGGTGTGAGGAGGAGATTAAAATCTTGAAAATCGCACAAGGTTTGCAATTTTTGATAATTGATCGCCACATTTGTTATAAAAAATTAACTTCAAAACCGAACCAAGCTTGGCGATATCTTGGAAATTTGGCTAGAAACTAGAAAATTATAGTTAGAATGGCGAAGATAGTAAAATAGTGTTAGTAGGCGATTTTAATATATATATATTTCAATGCCAGATATAGGTTTTATGGAAAAAGAAAGACAAACACGGCACACTCATGGATTATGATGTCCATTCCAAACTGTATTTAAAATGGTGTGAAGTATAGTTGGAATATGCGTGGCGCAAATTGTAAAACAGTTTCAGTAGGCGATTTTAAGATAGATTTCGATTCCAAAGATCAATTTTATGGAACAAGAAAGAGTTGACTCCTATCTTAACACTCCCGCCCTTGCCAACCTAAAAAATTGCCGCATTTTAGCGAGCTTTGCAGCAGTCATGGATCTCCATACGTTTAATTATCGCCACCTTGCCTGGAATCAGGGCGTTAAAGTAGAAATCTACGGGAGAAAGCTAAGCACGGCACACTCATGGATTATGATGCACATTCCAAATAGTATTTAAAACGGTGAAGTACAGTTGGAATAAGCTTGCGGAAATTGTAAAACAGATTTAGTAGGCGATTTTAAGATAGATTTCGATTCCAGAGATGTGTTTTATGAAACAAGGGAGAAAAATATGGCACACTCATGAGGAATGATACACTTTCCAACTTAATATGGAATAAAGGAAAATAATATGGAAGACGCACGAATTAGGATACGCTTTTAATATATAGCACTTTAGTGCGTATTTAAAATTTGAAGTGTATCAGATTTTCTTACTTTTTTTCCGGCAGGCTAGCTTGCTCGCGCAGAATCTCTCTATGCTCTGACTCTTGGTTCTTTGTGTATTTTCCCTTTAAATAAAGTTTACACTGTTCTCTTTCTTGTCCATTCACAGTGCCGAGCCTTGGCACTGGCGGTGCCATGGACGACTCATCCCCCTGGAAAAACCCAAGGCCCCCCCCCATATCAAAATTAACATACACCAGTTTAAAAAAATGAAGTTGAAATTTTTACTTTATCTGTCCCTTTTTTGGATTTTTTTTTTTTACTGCTCCCATAAACACGATAAAAACAACTCCTTAGAAAGAGTGTTAGTGGGTTGTGTTGTGTATGGGTACAGTTTCAGTATATCTGTAAACTTCCTGCCAACCAATTTCCTCACAAATATGGCCTTTGAAATCGCAAATCTGAATCTGAAATTGCGAGGTATCTATTCAATATCTCAGAAATTAAGCTGGATTCATACTGGCCTTTCATTGCCGCTCAGACTCCGCTCTGCTCCACCATTCTTTTTCGTTTTAAAACGTATGTGATCCCCATATACAGCTTTAGCGATCGCTGTCACGCCACAACCCAAAAAACTGCAATCAGGAAAAGAATAAGTGAGAACAATTTTAGACCTTCTCAAAGTACATAAATTCTGTTGATAGGACCACTTCTAGAAGAGCCCCTGTGAGAATTTTTTCTTTGGCACCCCCTCCCCATCTTAGCCTTATCCTCTGTTAGAACTTTGGCTATCATTGGATCATGTTTTGGTGGGTAAACACTAGTGCAGCTAGGAAAACGCGGCAATTAATAACCTTACAAAAGTAGCACCAGTCCCTCTGTGGAGATGCTCCTCTGTGCCTAGGATACACAGAGAGAGATATGTTCGCTGGCGAGCGATATTTTCCTGCGAGATCAAAGGAATTCCAATTCGCAAATAGGAATATGTCTCTCTTATGTTTCGCACTCCGAGGCGCTAGTGAATACTGCCTTCAGAATATCTCAGTGCAAGGAAGCACCAATCTGCCTCATGCTTCCCTTGCTGCACTAGTATATGCCCAACCACTAGTATATTACCACTAAATCTCGCACGCACAGAGACTCCTACATGTACCATTTCTAGAAATTCAGCAAAGGCCAAGATGCTACAGAATTACAAGCTCATCTTCTGGGACAAATGTACTATGTCCCATAAAGCCGCATTCGAGGCAGTTGATGTCACTTTGAAAGATCTCATACGTAACAATTACAGAATGGGAGGCATCACTACGGTCTTGGCCGGTGACTTTCGATAGACGCTTTCGGTTATTCCCCGTGGAACGAGGGCAGATGAAGTGAAGGCCTGCATTGAGTCATCGCACATTTGGAATGGCATTGAAAGACTTGGACTGTCAAACATACGCGTTCATGCCACTGGTGATCCCTCTGCCCGGTATTTTGCAGAAAATCTACTTAACCTAGGAAATGGTGCTATTATTTCGGATCCTCAAGATGGATGCATTGCTATGCAAACAACTGGAAGAGGTGTGGAAACACAAGAAGAACCAAGCAGGCAGAAAAAAACAAGAAAAAACAGGCAGTGTTTCCAAATGTGACACGCCACTTTACTGATCACGCATGGCTGTGCCAAAGAGCAATTTTAGCCCAAGCAGGGCCGGCCCAAGGGGGGTGCGAATGTAGGCGATCGCCTAAGGCCCCGCGCTTATAGAGGCCCCGCTCCTGGGCCATTTTATTGCTATCTCATAAGACATGATAGAGAAGAGGCTCCGCTCTTGCGCTTCGCCTGGGGCCCCACACGCCCCTCAGGCCGTCTCTGGCCCAAGGAATGAAGCTGTCACTGTCATAAATAAGCAACTTTTACATGAATTTCCCAGTAGCCTAGAAATTTACAAATCCATTGTCACAACATGCGACATACATGAAGCTGCTAACTACACAACAGAGTTTTTGAACACATTGGAACCACCCGGAGTAACCTCGCACAAGCTGGAATTTAAGATTGGGGCATCAATCAAGCTTCTCTGGCATCTGCATCCTGCATCACTCTAATGGAACAAGACTTTCTGTCAAGAAACTCATGCCGAACATTATTGAAGCCACCATCATGACTGGCCATTCAGCAGGCGAAGATGTGTTCATACCAAGAATCCCAATCATCCCTTCAGATCTGCCATTCAGCTTCAAACGCCTTCAGTTTCCCGTCCGTTTAAGTTTCGCCATGAGCATCAACGAAGCACAAGGACAATCGCTGAAAGTTGTTGGTCTCTATCTTACGAATCCGTGTTTCTCCCATGGTCAACTTTATGTAGGTTGTTCAAGAGTTGGAAAAGCCGACAATCTTTACGTCTTAGCTCCAAATGGAAGGACATTCAATATAATCTATCCTGAAGCTCTGCAAACAAGCATTTTAAGGTAGGAAATTTTTTCACGCAAATACTGCTAAGTGTTGCAATTTCTTTCACTTATGTCTATAATAATAAAAATGAATATTTGTAAATCTGTGTGTCTGTATGCGTGCGGTCTCCAGACAAACCTACTGCATGCAAAGCTCTGAAAATTTGAGCATATAAGCTCATGAGTCCGATAAAGTGAACTGGGTAATCGGAATTTTAATTACTTTTTTAATTAACAATTTTTCTATTTTTAAAGAAAATTTTTATAAATGGTCGATTTTTGACTTAAACATTGAATAACTCCAGTGTTTTTCAATCAATTTTGGTGCACCACGGTCTATAGATGACAAGAGGCGAACGAAGGCTACGGAGATGCGTTCGGGCGAATAGACGTGCAACTGTTGAGCAACTAACCCCCAGATGAACCAAGGGGGATACCAAGAGTGTATCCTCAACAACGGTTCAGCGAACGTGTTTGCGCATGGGCCTCCGCAGCAGACGCATGGTTAATGCTATGCTGAGTGCTGTTCATTGGTGACGAAGGCTGGAATTTGCACGCCAGTACCGCAACTGGACGTCCACAGAGTGGCGACAGGGGCTTTTTCCAATGAATCACGTTTTATGCTCCATCTTACAGATGGACGCTGGCGTATACGGCGTGAAACGTGTGAAAGCAAACACCCTGCAACAATTGCCGGAAGGATCCAGGCTGGAAGAGAGAGCATTATGGTTTGGGGAATGTTTTCCTGGTATTCACTGGGTGCACTTATCATTGTGGATGGCACGATGGATCAGCATAAGTACGCATCTGTCCTTGAGGACCATTGTCAGAGTTACAAGGTTTCGTTCCGACGTCCAAGAGAAGAGGAAACCAGGTAGATGCAAATGTACGCCCGAGAGATGGCGTGGCTGTATATAAGGACGTTTAAACTTGTTGTACTGTCGGTTCAGTGCAACAGAACGGTTGCCGTTGTACCTGTATATTGTTCATTAAAATATGTTCTTTTTAGTTTAAAACAGTTGACTGATGTCGCTTATTTAACAACCATGTCCACCCCCACAGAGCATTATTTCCCCCCAGAATGATGGCATCTACTAGCAGAACAATGCAAGGTGTCATAAGGTCGTAGTGTATGTGCGTGGTTCGAAGAGCACAAGGAAGACTTTACCGTACTCCCCTGGCTAGCAAACTCACCGCATTTAACCCCAATCGAAAATCTGTGGGACCACCTCAATCAGGTTATTCGCGCCATGGATCCTACACCGCGTAATCTAGCACAGCTGGCCACTGTCCTTGAGTCGGTATGGCTCAACATCCCAGTGAACACCTTCAGAAACCTAATTGACTCTCTTCCTGCACATCTCGCAGCGGTCCGCTCTGCCAAAGGTGTTTATTCTGGCTTTTCGCAGGTGGTCACATTAATGTGACTTGACTGTGTATATATGATTATTTAAACTGCATTTTTAAGATTAATAAATATTTTTTTTAGTGCTTCATTACACCTCACCACCAACTTTTTTGTGACACTAGGTAATAGGAAAATATTCTCAAGCCACACACAAATTAACAGCATTATATTTTTGTTACTTGTGCTAAATGAAATATAAAAAAACAAAACTTCTCATTTTTTTATAACCTCCTCCTTATATAATATAACAGGAATAGTAAAATTATAAAAATAATTAAATAAAACTATCAACTTCTCCTAGTGTCACAAAATAGTTGGTGGTGAGGTGTAATGAAGCACTAATATATATATATATATATATATATATATATATATATATATATATATATTTGTTAATCTTAAAAATGCAGTTTAAATAGCTACAAAAACCTTGAGGATACCCCAAAACTATTTAAATATGCATACATAACTTGATTATTTATTTTTAAAAGCGTTATTATATATTTTAAATTTCGAAATATAAATAAGTAATTAATAAAATTAATACATCGACGCCTAATTCATCTAAAAAATTTTCTTTTCAAATTGTTTGCAACTATTGCCGCTAGATGGATGCATCATATAGTCTCCATCTATCCATCCCATGCCATGCCGCCTCAAGCATGGCGTTTGTGTTACTTATCTGTAACTCCAGGATACAAACACTGACGCAAAACTTTAAGTGAAGAAAATCTAGAATGTCATTGGCGGAACAATGTGAGACAGCGTCCAATCAGAAGGTGAGAAAGTTGCCTATTCATTCGCTCGTTATAGCATAGCCTAAACAACGAACTTCTCAAAACTTCGTCTGCTCTTCACGAAATGACAGTAATCGCAATATATAAATAAACAAAGATGATTTTTCGAAATTTAGTAATACATTTTAGTGCACTAACAAAACGAAATGTTTTTTTCCATGCTCGAAATATTAGTTATGTTCAGGGTCAATCTCCAGAACCAAATACTAGAGAATATTTTTACTACATCGATCATCAAGGAATGGTGTTTATTTATTTATTTTTTTACTGTTTTGATATGATGATAAACGATGCTATGTATACGTTTTCTGCTGTAGTTTTATTAGGTTAAAAGCGTATTTCGTGTACCGCTTGCATGGCGTTGGCAGAATATTTTCCATGGGGTAGGGTCAACATGTGGTTACCATGTTAGAACATCGGGGAAGTGAGGGGGCAATTTCCCCCCTTTCTTGCCTATGCTGCCGACGCCCACGACTGCTTGCCACTTTTATCGTTATCTCTTTAATGTAATAATAATTTATTTAATAATTTCTGTACAATTTTTTAAAAATTAAATTAAAAGACATGGTTATCTTTTTAGGTAGTATAGTAAAAACCGAATACGTAAAAAATTATATATGGTCAAAAATTATATATTTATTGCTATTTTGCGATATGGCCAGTAACGGTAATATAGTATAAGTGGCATTTCTTGAGTATGCTTTCTGCATTTATGAGCTGATTTTGTTGATTTGTAAAGGTGTTACTAATTATGTAAGTTGAATATATGTAATGCAGTGGCGTACACAAGGGAGGAGTAGTTTTGAGCTTGTATGATTATCACTTAACTTGGGAGGATGTACATAACTCCTAGAAACAGAAGCATGCTAACTGGGCCTTTCAGGGATGGTTCTTCTTTTTATGGTGTATTTACCCCTTTCTGGTTTTTCCAGTTAGCTAAATAGTTAGTAAATTTATACTAAAGCATAAAACAAATAATTACTCAGGGGTCGATGCAGACTAAAATTGGGTCCGTTTTGCAGCCTCTTCACAAAATTACGATTGATTAAAACAGCCCCTTCACAGAATTATAATTGATTAAAATGGCTCCTTCACAAAAATATAATCAATTAAAGCAGTCCTTCATTGGCATTTTACCCTACTTTTTAATCTGTTTTATCAATTATTTTTACAAAAAATGTGACCTTAATTCAAAATTGGTATGAAAATTCACAAAATTAAGTACCGAAATTCACAAAAATAAGCAGTTTTCACAAAAATGGGATCCTGTAAAAAATTCCTAGATCAACACCTGTTACTAGACTTACAACTGGTATTTTACAATTATTTGGTGTTGTTTTAATCATTATTCATCAGAACAGAGAAAAATGAAATCTATGATTTTCACACTGGTTTACCGAAAGGAAAATAAATATTTATTATGAAAAATATGACATCATTATTCATAATAACATCAGTAATTATCATAATACATTTAAAACTTACATTTTATTCACATTTTTAGCAAATGATACTTCTAATGGAAAAATGCTGACTCGGTTGTGCACGCCAGTCCTCAAAGGCCCAAAAATCTGTTTTGAATAAGAAAAGAAAAATGTGAAGTCTGGGAATGCCTCTAAAGCAGTAGTTCCCAACCTTTTAACATTATGCATGCCCTCCTCCCCCCCCAATAAGGGATAACTTGGAATGGTAAAATCATACAATCCCATGTAAACACGGCATGCCATGTAAACACGGCATATCCCATGTAAACACGGCATATCCCATGTAAACACGGCAACAGTCGCTGGAGCTTGGTAACCGCCAAGCTCCAGCGACTGTCGCCAACCATTTTGCACGATCAGCAAAGTCAAAGTATTTTAACACATTAAAATTGCACATATATTCCAGTTACAAAAACATTAAAACAAAATACAATGTCTATATTTAACCAAAAGAACATCTACAAATTCAGTAACAGGCAATTTAAAATGAGCAAACAGTGGACCGTTTTTAACTAAAAAAAAAAATAATAATACAGTGGATTAAGCAACCTAGTTGTACAGGTATGTAAACTATGCAACCAGTGGACCGTTTTTAACTAAAAAAACCTCAGTGGATTCAGCAACCTAGTTGTACAGCTATGTAAACTATGCAACCAGTGGACCGTTTTTAACTAAAAAAACCTCAGTGGATTCAGCAACCTAATTGTACAGCTATGTAAACTAGGCAACCAGTGGACCGTTTTTAACTGAAAAAACAACAGTGAATTAAGCAACCTAGTTGTACAGCTAATGTAAACTGGGTAAACACTGGCCCGTTTTCAACACCAAAAACCATCAGTGGATTAAACAACCTAGTTGTACACCTCTTATAAAGTCAGTATGATTAGAATAGCACGTAAATAGCACTTACGAAAACATAAACACATCAAATGTCAATTTAAAATTCACATTAAAAACCTTAAACATTGCAAAGATTCATTAAAAAAGAGCACTTACCTTTATTTTGTTTTAAATAACCACCCAGAAATGTCCCTAACACCCACCGGTTTATAACGTAACACCAGCATGCTTTCTTTTATTTACTTTTATATTGACACTGCATTTCTAACAAACACACTCACCGGCCGATAACGTAAAACCAACATGCTTTCTTTTATTTAGCTTTATATTCATATCCTATTTCTAACACACACACACACACATACTTTCTTTTCATACAATAACATAACACATTTCATTCCCTTCTATCCATAACTGAAACAATTTCAAATTCCCAACGATGTACAGTTTTTTTTTATGGTTGCCAGCCTAAACAACCGACGGCAGGGTACTTCACTCCCACTGAGCATCGCCTATGATGGCACCAGAACCAACGCCAAATCAAACTTGTAAACAAACATCAAAATGTAAACAGCACCGCATACGGAATATAGTCCCTTGGAATGATGCCCCCACTCCCTCACATTCCCCAGCAAACATACAGTTTTTTTTATTCTTCTACAATGAGCATTTAGTCACCTTTCCTACAAAATAATGTTATTGGTAAAGTTTGAATAAGTATTTTAAGTGAAAATAAATATGCTTAGGAATAAGAATAATAATAAATAAGATGATTTTTGACCCGTAAGCAGGTGCGCTGGGGTAAATCTCACCCCAGCGATATTTTTTCTTCATAAAATGGGAGAAATTTTTTGGGAACAAGTTTGCCCCGTCTTCTACCTTTCAAGGTCAAAGTCTAGTTGGTGTGGGTGAAATAATGTTGTTTCTATGTTATCCGGAAGGGAAGAAAATTCCACTTTGGGATTAAATACTGCCACGCGACTAACAACGTTTCATTACGTTGTTAACATAAACTAAATGTAAATTAAATATAAATTGATGTTACACTGCTGGTATGTATTGACAGAAGGCTGTTAGATGAAATTAATATCATATTAATAAAGCAATTAGTGTTTTTAGGTATAAAGCATATCATATGAAATTTTCTTCTCAGTAAGCATGATATTTAAAGGAACTGCTCGAAAATGTCTAAATAAATATGAAAAGCACAATTTACTCCCTTGAAACGTAATAGGACTGATGTATTTTACGTTATAAAGTCCACAAATGTGTTTTTCAAACATTTTTAGTCAAAAATATAAAGAAGACAAAATGGGGTAAGATTTACTCCATGCGAGTGCTTATTCCAAAAGTAGGCGTGCATGCTTACGGGTTAAACATGCATTACCACTTGGTCTTCGGCTGTTTTCTCATGTCTGCCCCCCCTCTGCAAATGCTTTACACACTCCACCAGTTAGGAACTGCTGCTCTAGAGGTCAAGTACGTGACTTTGATTGCAGCTACACAAAATCTAGAAAAAAATCACAGAACGATTTATCTTTTACACAAATTCTTTTAATCGCCCAAGCCTGAGAGGTCTGGTCCATGTTCTGCTGGTTTATGTAATATACAGTTTAATTTCTAGTACTTCTGTGCTTCATCAGTAAGCACACATATATTATTTTTACCATATTAGCCCGATAATGAGATATTTTTTGACTGATCATTTACTGTTAAAAACCTGACTCGCACTGAATTCAAGGTCTGAATATAGGATTTTCTAATTATCTTGATGAAAAAATTTGGGGTCACATTATATTCAGGCTAATACAGTAATAAAAACCTTAATAAAAAACAATGATAATACTGAAAGCTATTGAAATCTTTAAAAAAAATGAATATAAAAAATTAAAGTTAAGCCTTTTTATTCCATTTCTTTGGGAATTCATTCCGGTAATCTTATTATCAGGCATGAGAGTTTTCCGCGGACTCTTGGAAAACCGCAGTTTTGTTTATTTTATAGATCAGCAAAAATTGCTGTTTTTTTGCTCCTCCATCCCAATTGTAATCTTTTCCCATCCATTTTGAGAGTGAATATTTTCCCTATAGCCTTTTCATTGTTGAAATTTCTTTTTTTTTTTCAACATTTTCAGTTGTGACTCTAATTTCACTTTTCTCGTTATTTTCAATTTCGTTCAAAATTACCTTCACGTGTAATTTCTGCTTTTTTTCAATTTTGTCACTCTCATCCCTGTATTATGCATCTAAGTATGTATTCAACTATTAGATTTGCTTAGTATATAGAACTTGAGTAAAAGCAGCCTGAAAAATAAATAAAAATTTACAAATATTTCCACAAAGTAATAGAAAGCAAAGCTGAATATGACTGGTCAATTATGAAGAATGCTAATCCATTTATAGCAGATATCATTAAAAAAAATTATAACAGCTCTTGTGGCATATACAATATGTAACACCATTTTTTTCTTTATTAAAAATGTACATACCACAGAGGCTCTTTGTCTATGAATACTTCTAAGGCTAAAAATTGTAACTAATGGAATTTGCTTCTTTATCCTCATAATATTTAAAATTCAAATTTGTATGTTTTTCTTACATTTATTTATTTACTTGTGCAGAAATTTTAAAAAAAATCTGGAGTGATTCCACTTGTCTTTTTAAACATTTGATATTTACCGTGTATAAATAATTTTCATTCAACTAAATCGGAGTACGCTAGTGCATTTAAAATGATTTGAGTGTACAGTCTGCAATGTATGAGAACACTTTTTGTAGCCCTGTAAAACACTGTAGCGACTACATTGGCTAAAATTTATACAGTATGTAAGACAGTGACCTGTAACATACACACTTAATTTGATGTCAATCAAACACACCTTTTAGACACCAGCTCATTTTAAATGATTTGTGTCTGATTGCCGTAATATATTACATTTTCCAAGCTTGTGAGCAAACTTTCAGCTCTACACACACCAAAATCTATGCAGTTCATGAGACCATGGTCTATAATATACATTCCCAATTTAAGCTCAATCGAATGCACCCTATAGACACCAGCACACTTTCAGGAATTTCCGTCCATAGGCCATATTGTAAAAGAAAACTCATTTGTTGCCTTGTAAAAAAATTGTAAATCCTCTACATGTTGTGTGACGGTGATCTATAATATACATACCCAATTTGAATTTTCGTCGAATGCACCGTTTAGACCAGTGGTTCCCAACTCGGCTTAACCGGCAGACCATTTTTCCACTACCAGTTCACCCACAGATCACTTAAAAAAATTCCTTTGGGGGGGGGGGGTAGATAAAGTAATAATAAAAAACTTCTTTTACAAAATGTAATGATAAAATGAAAAAATCCAGAAAAGCACAGAGAATGTTGTTTCTACTCACTCAGAGATGCTAACAATATTTAATAACACAATTTTTTTTAAACATTCACTTGCTTCATGGATTAGATAGAACTTGTTCATGGACTCAGGGCCGATCCCGCGGGGTGTATGTGTGTGTGTGACACCCCCCCCCCTCTTAAAATGCAGTCGGCAAAATTGCTATTCTGGACTTCCAAAACTCCCCATTCTAGTATTTACAAGAGTTTTTAATCGACACTTTTCCTAACTTTTGTTCCTTTGACGTCCTACTTCCAGTACATACAACCGAGTGAGAAATTCCTTGCATATTCGCATCAGTCAAAAGAAAGAAGGGGGAATGAATAAAGAGCACTCGGCACTGGGTGGCTAGATACACAAAAGGGGAAGAATCAGCTCTCTGCAATTGACACCACATATGTCCCATGACACCTGTCTCGGCATTTTCCCCAAAGCAAATAGTCATTTCACATGTCCATAATAATCTAATTAAGACTCTTCTGTGCACATGTCTATGGGAGAAATACTGAGTATGAGAACGAGAATGTTCCAGTCTCATATATTGCCCTGGGACAAACTATGAATTACCACTCTGTATGAATTAGTAATAAGTAGTGGAATGAAGCCGTAACTGGCCTGAGGGCCTGAGGCTGTCGCCACCCGTTGGTCCAGCTGGTCTTTTCTGGGAAACACATGTATTTTCTTTGCTTCTTTCAAATGCATAGGAAAAAGAAATTCACTTGTACAGTAGAAAATAATGTGTCCCCTATTCCTGTTAGCTGGACAGTAACAGAGCCAAAGTCGAACATATACTTGGAGGAGCCTTAGTGCTTAGCATACCTTGGAATCTAAATCTTAGCATACCTTGATTAGAAGAAACCATCTTTAGCTTTTAAGATATAATTAATACATCAATTTGATAAAAATAAATAAATTGAAAAAAATCTCTAGCATTTAACAAACTGAAGAAAAAGTTTGCTGCAGTGTTCATTTAAGACTGAAGACGTAAACCAGTTGTAAACAAAAACACGAAACTAGTTGAAAACAAAAATACGAAACTAGTTGTAAAGAAAAGAAAACGACAAAAAGTACAGTGCACAAAATGTGATATGTAGTTGTTTTGATAATGACTAAAAGAAGAAGCAAAATAACTGTCATAATGGAAAGAGAATTTCCATACAAACTATTGGAGCTCCTTCAAATTCATTCTCCAAAAAAAAAAAAAAAAAAGATCATCGCCGATCTGGAAACTATATATCTAGATTATATTTATACTACTTTTTATTATGATTTACTTTCATATTATTCATATAGAAATAACCCCAATTTTTTGTAATTTAATTTAATTTGAGAAAAATGATGGGTAAGTTATAATAAGAGATAAAATACAAGAGTATAGATCACACCATTAAAATAGGAAGACATGGCAGAGCAAATACTGGGGGTCGCGACCTTAGGAGCTTCAAAATTAATATATGCTTAATTTTCCATTTTATCTTAAATTAAAGCAAAAATTAACTTTTCCAGCTAGAATTACTTTCCTTATTCCAGTTTTTTTCCTCCCTTCAAGCCTCACATTCTTTTTAAGTCTCTATTTTTTAACACTTTCCAAAGAACTTGAAATGTTTATGCTTTCGTCTGTCTGCCTGCCCGTGCTCTAACTGCCGTAAATATGCATCGATTGAACTTTTATATAATAATAATGTAAGGTGACCGTACGTCCTCGAAATTTGAGGACAGTCCCCAAATATAGATCTTTTTTTCATTTTGTGCCCAAAAATACTTTGTCCCCAAATTTAAAGATTTGTACCTTTTTTCCCTAAAAGTTTCAGTTTAGTTTATTTCTTTCAGAAAAAACTGAAGAAATAAGAAAAATAAACCGACTAAAAGCGCCATCTACTCAGAGAAACAATGAAATTCGATCTATGAAAACGTTTGTTGTCATTGTGTGTGTAGCGTGCACAGACATTCAATAAAGTATCCGACTATGAGCCAAATTTCCTATTTCAGTTTTGTTAATGATTAATCACTTTTCATGAAGAACCATGCTTTAAATATGAAATTGACATACAAAAATTTTCTTGCACAAAGTTTCATGAAAAATTATCACAAAATGATCAAATATAAATGTCTTCTGAAAAATACAAATACTATTCCAAGAGTTAAATTTTGAATAAATTGCAATATTTCAACATGATGTTCCTTTCATATTTCTGGTTTAAATAAATATATTTATAAATGAATGAAATGCTTCCATTAATTTATTAGAAATAAGAATACACAATTGATACACAAGAGCTATTAGAGTTCATTTTTAAGTATCAGAGTCACTCAAGATTTAAAGTATGGGTATACATAGTAATATGTTGTGTCCTTGAATAAGTCCCCAAAAATATTTTCTAGTGTCCCCAAGTTTTCCTTGGATTCGAGGACAATGCTTGATTTGTCCCCAAATTCCTGTTTAGAAATATGGTCGCCTTATAATAATGACAGTGAGGTTTATCGGTGTGATGCCATTTTCCCACCAACACGTGACCTTTCGGCTGTGTTGATGAGTAGCCCTGTAATCTGATTGGCTGAAGTGTATATTTTCCATCGACATGTGGCTGAAATAGCCTCGTCTCAGTATAAGTTTTAATATGTCAGAACTTTTTAATCGGAATCTGTGGAGAGATATCTTTTTGCAGTCATGTACAGGTTCCAGAGAGTTATTGAAACATTCGTAGGCAGCACAATACAGAGGCATAATTATTTTTTTTTTGATTTTGCGCTTATTACCAGGAGTCCAGCACATAAACCTATGGAGAAATGGTTGGTTGTTTTCCACCATCATGTGACTTTTATAGCCTGGAACCCAAGGAGGCGATATCCTCCATTACCACACCATGTACCCTATTGAAAAGGATGAAGGTACCATTTATAGTTATTTTACAGGAGCACACAAAATAATTCTAATGCATCGCAGCCTATGGGCAGAGAATGTTTAGAGTACATTTTAGAAGCGTTCATCATTTCAAGCAAAACAAAATTGGTATTTATTATTGAGGTTTATGAGAGCAGAGCATTCTGTCCATCGGCATGGGTGGACGTAGAGTTGATACCTATACAAGGTTAACAAAATACTCATAGATGAGGCTTTAACACCAGTACTTAAAACAATATTTTAGTTTATTGTTGGCTTTAACCTGCTCACTACTGTCGTTGCTAAGACGCAATGGCAGAAATTCCTCCCTCCTGTATAAATCGTTGCTTCTCTGCATGGGTCTTTGAATGCCCTGGCATGGCCCAGTCATGCACTTGTGCAAGGCCAGAGCAGAAACATTCTAAGACTCACGCCGGGGAGCAACGATGGACACAGAAGGGAGGAATCTGTACCGTCGCATCTTTAGCTACTTTGGGAGTGAACAGTTAACTGTTTGTCATGCAATAGCATGGCATCCTGCCAACATCTAACTAAGAAAATCCAGTAGATTTATGTGGTATCATAATATAAAGTCCTAATTACTTTCTAAGTCACACACTAAGTCAAAACACTGTTCGAAATTTTTTCACACATTAAATTCCGCCATCTATTCTATATATAATTAAAAAAAAATATAATTTGACATGACACGACACAGTTATGGTTTTTAAAATGAAAAGTTTGCTTTTTATAGCAACTTATGTTTGAAATTTCAATCACACATAAGGTCGTGATACTAAAAATTGAATTTGTAAAAGAGCTCAGAGAAATAAAAGAATTCTTTTAACATAAAATGAATAAAACTTCAACGTTTCTTTACATCCACAGATTTTTTTCTTAAATGCTCGAAATTTTACAAAATATCTTCTTTTTAGACAACAACAACAAAAAAAGTAGTAAAATTTTGGGACTTTGAACTCTCTCAAAAAATGATAAAATTAAACGATTTGCCATCTAATTCTGACATTTTCAAGAATCCTTCACAAATGAGTAATCAATATAAGCACAAATCTTTATTATTGGACCAAAATACCATGGTAGACTGGTCCATATTGAATGAATAGACCCAGAGAGCGGTAATCTTTCAAAAATGGTGGAGAAATAAATGTGTCGATTATTAAAGCTTCAAAATTTAAGAAAACTAGGAGATTTTAATGTAAAATCAGGAGACCAGGAGAAACCATCAAAATCCAGTAGAGTTGGCAGGTATACATAGTATATACGCAAATAAGACAGTGTTGGAAAGTGTTTTATAAACAGTGCTCTCGGTATGGCTTCCTTTCCTTTTTTTAAGTAAAGGTAAAGCTAGATTGTTCATTAATGCGTAAATAATGTGAATCCTCTGAAAGTCGAACTTCTGCGGCTCCCTCTGAACAACTTAAAGAGGTATTTATGCTGTTTCTATGTTATGGGCACGTTCTGTTTCCCGGAAAACTGTCCAATATAGGGAGGTGTCCAACTTGGGAACTTAATCGGCAAATCTATTTTTTCAGTCGGCAATTTACCTCTCTTCAGCCCCAAGATTTTCTTCTGGGATCGGCCCTGCATGGACTAACAGTTGGGAACCACTGATTTCGATACTAGTTCATTTTAAATGATTTGCACCCAAAGGCCATAATGTATAAGAATTATTTTTTGTACCATGAACAAATATTCAACACTACATACATAAAAATGTATGCAGATGTTGTGAGCGTAGCTTTTTATATGCATTTGAATTTCTGCTCAATCAAATGCACCGTTTAGACGCTAGTGCACTTTCGAGAATTCCCATCCATTGGCCATAATGTAAAAAAAACTTTTTTGTAGCCCTGTAAAAACTATAAATCCTATACTCATCAAAATCAATACCTATCTTGCAGCAGTGGTCTGTAACATATCTATCAAATTTGAGCTCTATCGAATTCACCGTTTAAATGGGAGAGCACTTTTAAGAATTTCTGTCCATAGGCCATAATGTAAACGAAATCTTTTTCGTAGCCCTGTCAAAAAACCGCAAGTCTTATGCACACCAAAATCAATACCAATCTTGAGACAGTGGTTTATAACATACATATCAAATTTGATCTCAATCAAATGCAAAGTTTCAGAGCTATTGTGTTCACTCACATACATGCAAACACACACATAACATACATCTCTTAAAAATAGCATAAATGTATTCAGAGGATCTCAAAACATGTAAATACACCAAAATTTCAAAGTCGAATTTTTTCATGATTACAATACTTTCCTTACATGTGGTACATGTTCAGAAAGTAAAAATATAAAAACTTAAATGATTAAGATATAAAAATTTCTATCATGTTTATTTCTGTATTGTCACCATAGGTTCCTGTGAATAAGACTCTTATCTATGTTAAAGTTATGTGATTTCTTGTCTGCAGTTTGGATAGTGTTACAGCAAAGCATGCCCTTAAGCCATATTATTAAAGCAAAACAGTGTGTAAGCAGCTTTGAGAAGAAAATGATGATACCTCAAGCATAACCCTTCTGCACAATCATACCATTGAAATTCCTATTTTGGATTGGGGTAAAAGTGTGGACTCCCATGAGTCAAACAGGGAGCAATGTTTGAGATGGAAAGTGCTCTCCATCAAAAACTTTGTCATTTGTGCAGTTTTGACTGAATCCTTAAGATAAACGAACCACTTTGGGATTTGCTTACAAATATTCGAAGATATTCTTCAGGCAATGAATAATTTTCACAGCACCTTCCAGTGGTTAGGCAATGGCAACAGTATGCAATGGTAGTGGCTACATCAAATGCTTGTAAAACTTAGAACTGTATATATATATATATATATATGATGTATCTAGAAAATAAAAGTATTTTTATCACAATTACAAAATTACCCAAGTATACAATTCATTAAAAACACTGCGAGTCAAGGTTCTTAAAAACATTAACTGTTTTATTGTTTATTGTAATAGTTTTATATGAAGTATGTTCACTAAAAGAGTGGAACTTATTTTATTTTCAGCTGTTTTTGGATGATTCTAAAATGAAAAACTTTACATCTTGCTTTAAAGGTAAATATTAATCACTGCTGGTTATGAAAAGCAAATTTAGCATTTTATAACATTCTGTATAGAATTTTAGTTTGAAGTAGATTCATTTTAAACTTTTTACTGGAGGGGATCATCTGATAAGGAGGAGGCAATTTTCCAAGCTTGAATCGGTTGCCAGTTTAGGTGATAAGTAATGTTTTTTGTGGTGTGCACTGTGACATACTTTGAGGCATGTGACAGTGAAGTTTTTATTTGAATGCATTGCACGGTATGGAATTCTGGAAGTGATAAAGTTTAACAAGTCTGTCAATTTGATTTTGTAGGAAAATTAGGTCCAGCTTAAATATTTGCCACCCATTGGCAAGATGAAGTATTTAGGAGTGTAAATTATGCAATTATGACAATTTAAAGCCTAAGAATATATATATATATAGGACCGTTTCAAAGGCAACTTTATGATGGGGAATGATTATCAACTATGTACATGCACAAACCCCCTTAGCTTAACAATTATTATATGTAATACATTTTTGTTTTCTGCTGCTATATTAAGGACAATGCATGGTAAATAAAAAAACTAAAAGTAGTGGTTTATTTAAAACAAATGACTAAAATCTTTGCACAAATGCTTAAATATCAATCTTGTTATTGATAAATGACCAAAATTTGAAAAAAAAAAAATATATAAAAGACTAAAATTAGTATCAGTTCATGGTCATTCCAAAAGATATAAATTATAATCTTACTTGAAAATAATTGTCTTATAAATCTTACATTTAATACCCCCCCCCCTTTTTTTTTTACCATCACATTTTAACAGTTTTGATCAGTCATCTATCTTTCCCTTTCAAATTCATTTCTGACAATAATTATTAAATGTAATTAATTTAGTAATTTTAAAACTGTAAGTAGATAAAATTACTAAATTAATTTAGTAATTTTAAAGCTGTAAAACTACTGTGTGTTATTAAAAATATTTTTAGTGTGCTTTTATTTATCATTTTTTTTTTCAGAAAAGAAATTTCTAGAATTTTTTTTTAGAAGGTTGCGTATGAATAATACTGGAAAATACGAGAAAGAATTTCCATTTTATTCACCATGCGGGCGTGAAAAGAACTTTGTCAGGTGCGATGATGTACCAATTGTTTTTACTCATATACTGGAAGGTAAAAATGACAAAAACATGATTGTAGAATATTTATCTTATGCTCATGCTGGAGAACTACTTAAAGTGGAATTTGAACCTGAGAAGCTCTGCATGCTCCCTGCAAGTGGAAGGGTGTATCATCCAGGGCCTGAGCTAACTGGAGGAGTAGGATTAGTAAAGTCATCTCTAGCTATACAATTAAGCCAAAATTTTTTATACAAAGACCCCAACAATATGGAGGAAGCACCAATGTGTTTTATGTGGAGGAATAAAAAATATAGTCTTACTAATGAAGTACTTGAGAAACTTAAAAATATGCCCAACAGAGGAAATATTGTTTAATATAAGTTATAACTACTTGAATGATTTTATTTGTAATTCAAATTTAGTGTATTTTGAAAGGACAAAATTTAATCTATATATTTGAAGGGGAAGGATGTTTCTTTCTTTATTTTAATAAGAATGATGAAGAAATAAAATAAATTTTTGATTTTTTTTATTACTGTCTACCAGCTTAGTTACCAATTATATTGTTTCTCAATCATAAATATATACAACCTCTAAACTGCATAGAATTTAACTCATGTGATCAATACTAAAAGAAAAATGTAACAGAATCTTTGTTTTTTAATTTTGCCTATTTTACTTCTTATTTATTTTAAGTTTATGGACAGGGGCGTAGCCATGGGGGGGGGGGTAAGGGGGGTCATAACCCCCCATAAGGAATTTTTTGCCATACAAAATGTATATTCTTGACTCCTTTATCACACACATGTATGCATATATGTGAGTTGCAGTAGTCGTAACCCCCCCATGAAAAATTTCTGGCTACGCCCCTGTTTTATATTCCATCCCTGGATTATATTCCATTTCACTGCAAAACATCCAACATATTCTAAAGTTTCTGACTATTGGGCGACAAGTACAGTATCAACTTTGTAGTGGTAATTACAAGTTACAGACTTACAGTAGAGCATTTATAAAACAGATTAATTGTAACCAGATCCTGTCCGGATTGTCAGAATGTCTGGATATTTGAAAAGAACCAAATAAAAGTTGTTTGTGTTCATAACAAAAAGAAACTTTGCTAAAACCATTAAAAATCACTTTAGTAATTAAAAAAATGCTCATATTTTTATAATATTCTATAAATTATATAAATAAAACCATTAGTTAATATGAACTTATTATGTATTTTAATGAAAGAATATGCATGTGTGTATTTACAGAATACTCTACAGTTTATACATTGTCATAATTTAATGCAGTTTAAACAATGTAAAATATGTTTATATCAAAGTAATTGTAATTAAAGAAAAACCAAATAAAATGTGCCAGCTTTGAAGTTGAATACAGTGAAACTTCTATGAACGACCACCTCTATTAAGTAACCCCCTCCTCCAATGAGCAGTTTTTTCAGACATCAATTTTTTACCCTATCTACTTATAGGTCAATTCAAAATTGTTGGGTCCAATTTTAAAAGCATAAAACTATTTATGGTAAATTTTAATCGCTTTACCACCAGTTTTATTTTAAAAATGAAACATTTAAATTAGCAATCAAACTTTTTTTATTAGTGGGGGTAAATTATGACTTGGAAATTAGATCCTCAAACCTGAAACAAAATTTTAAAGCTTTTGAAGGATGGTTGCTCAAATTCTGTTATAAATAAAGCATTTAAAAATCAGAAAGACATTTTTCTAATGGATTACTGTCTAAATTTTGAAAAGAAATAAAATTTGATGGTATTAAAAGCTCCAGGGAAAAAATGTGGATGAAAGGAAGTCCTTGTTGAAAAAGAAAAAAAGAAGCTGAAAAGACTTATTGCTGTAGAAAATCCTCTGCCTCAAAAAACTTAAGCAAAGAAACTACAGGTATCACAGTCAACAACTTGTTGTCAGATAAAGAAAATTAGCTATGAAAAAGTGAAGAAACCAATCTGTCATCAAATGTCTGCAAAGACCATAGAAAAATGAAGAAAATGTTCTTGGCCTCTCTGTATTTAATGTTATGCAAAGGTAGATACAAAACATAGATAACTTCGGATGAAGTATTGTTTCATGTGGCATTCATAACTGGCAAAACGAAGATACTATAAATTTCATGAGAACAGTGTCGCAAAGACGCATCTTTTTTGCAAAAGGCAAATTGGCCGTCAAGTGGTATGGTAATATGGTATGGATAGGAATGTCCTCTCAAGGCTAAACAAAACTATTTTTTTGTAGAACCAAAGACTAAAATTGATGCTAAATACTATCAGAAAGTTTTGAAGCATATGATCACAGGCAGCAAAACTTCTCCACACCCAAGGAAACTTCGTTTTTCACTAAGACATCAATTCTGCACTCAGATTCAAGATTCTGCACTAAGTCATACTACAAATTGAACTATAAAAGTTTAAAGAAACTATTGAAAGATAAAAAAATTAATTTACTTTATCCTGAGAAATGGGTACCATCATTCCTTACTGTGCTCCTTGCGATTATTTTTTATGGGGATACTTAAAAAAAAATTAATAGACGTAAAGTAAGAACATTTCGAGGGCTTAAAAAAGCAATCAAAGAGGAAGTTGGAAAAACACCACCCAAAATGGTCGGAAGAGCTCTTTTAGCCTGACCTAAATGTTTATGTAAAGTGTATTATGCTAATGGAAAGCACATTGAAAATTTCTTGTAAATGACTTAATTCAGCAAAAATTTATAATGCTCTGAAATTGTCACATTATTTTTGAATCAACATATAATGTTAAAAGATCATCTAGAAGATACCACACAACCCTCTATAAGCAACTGGTACCATTTACCTGTCCGAAGACTTCCTTGCATTTTTCTGGAAGTAAAGTAACCACATTCCAAACTAGTTGCTCTACTGCAAATTTACTGCAGGTATAAGTACATGTACACCTCACGTACAAATCTAGTAGATTAGAAAAGAGACCTGTACAAGAAATGCATGATTTTACTGTTGGAAGCATTGATGTGATCGAGTCACACAAAAAAGAAAATTTGGAGAGGAATTTGGCAGTTTCTTTTTGTTGTTGGAAGACCCTAAAAGCAAATAGATTTTGTTATGGAAAATTCAGAATGCATGAAGAATATCAGGATAAATACTTTTTAGTCAGATATGAAAAATAAAGTAGAGAGAAGTATTCTTGGAGAGAAAAAAGAATAAAGTAATCTGAAATTTCTAAATGTTTTATTTAAATTTAAAAATATGTTTGTACAATTATTTATGGATTAGAATGCAATTTCATAAATAACAAAACAAACACTATTTTTTAGTTATTTTTTTTCTTGGCTATCAAATGTTTATACTTTGAGCAATTGCCTCTCTTAACGACTGATTTTTCGAAGAAAAAAGGGTGGTCACACCCAAGAAGTTTCACTGCATATTTTATGCATTTACTTTTGTTAGCACAAATTTGTAAAAGAGCTCAGAAACAGAAGAATTCTTTTAACATAAAATGAATAAAACTTCAATGTTTCTTTATGTTCACAAGTTTTTCCTTAAATGTTTGAAAGTTTACAAAATATCTGCTTTTTAGACTCAAACAAGTAGTAAAATTTTGGGACTTTGAACTTAAAAAATATTGCAATTAAACAATTTGCCATTTAATTCTGAAATTTTCAAGAATCATTCACAAACGAGTAATCAATAGAAGCACAAATCTTTATTATTGGACCAAAACAGCATGGTATATTGATCCATGTTGAATGAATACACCCAGAGAGCTGTAATCTTTCTATATAATTCAAAAGGTTAGAAAATCAGGAGACCAGGATAAACCATCAAAATCTAGTAGTCTCCTGAAAAATCCAGTGGAACTGGCAGGTATGCAATAGTATATATGCAAATAAGACAGTGTTGGAAAGTATAAACAGTGCTCTCGGTATGGCTTCCTTTCTTTTTTTAAGTTAATGTAAAGACTCCATTCAGGGTAACCCCCAACCCTAACTATGGCATTGATAGTTTTGTCGCATATGGATAGGCAAATATTTTCTTCATTCCGGAGAGAATATTTTATGACTAAATTAAAAGTTATGAAAATTTAATTACTTGTAACAGAGTCATGGATGTAACCATCCCTCCCCAACAAAAATGTGGATTTTTGTTGGCAAAGTGATAATAATCGGGCCTTTTCTGGAAAATTCCGCCTTTTACGTACTCCCCCCTGCAATTTGTTAATGTAATATGCTTTATTAATGAAAAACCAGATTGATCATTAATGCATTAATAATGTGAATCCTCTGAAAATCGAACGTTTGCGGCTCCCATTATAAAACTTAGAGGTATTTATACTGTTTCTAAGTTATGGGCATGTTCTTTTCCCCGGAAAACTGTCCAATATAGGGAGGTGTCCAACTTGGGAGCTGAATTGGCAAATCGATTTTTTCAGTCGGGAATTTATGGAAATATAATAGGAATTTTTGGAATATAATAGGAATTTATTTTATTAATCTCTGTTCAACCCCACCCCACCCAAGATTTTCTTCGGGGATCGAACCTGGAGCTAGAGGGTTACAAGGAATATGATGAGTAATCTAGAGTGACGAATTATAGAGCCCCCAATTAAATAAAAGAGCCATAGCTTGTTCTAAGAAACAAACCAGCAACTATTTTTTACTATTTATTAACGAATAAAATTAATCTGTACATAAAAGTATTAATATATGTGGATGTATATTTGCATCTAAACATTCAGCAGTTTGTTTATTGTAATTAATAGGAATAGGATTTTTAAAAACCAATAAAATTAAATTTATTTCATACACATATTTTTAAATATAATGAAAATTCTAATGTATGCAATGCAAGGAAATAATGTATAAATTAGAATGAATTATTTTGAGTATTACTTACATGTACAACATGAGTTTGAAATTAAAACTTCCAAATACTATAATTAAATGAGATATATTATCTATCAATTTAAATATCTCAGCCACATTTTTTAATAAGAAAAATGTATACAAAATTATTAACAATAAACTTCCAACAGAAAAATTGGATAGATTTACTTTTGAAGTATATATAAATTTCAATATTTACATTTGTAAATAATTATCAAAACATTTCAGATAAACAATATACAGATCAAAACAGCAAAACTGAATTATCCATTTACAAATTTATTTGTAAATTGAGATTTAATAATTAATCCATGTATAATTTCTTAAAAACCACTATTCATATATAATTTAAATTTTTATATAACAAGTTAATAATTTATTTCAACAAAGTATTGCTATACATGAACTACCATAAGGTCAGCCGATGGATGATTTCAACAAGGCTTATAAGGAAGTTTTAGAAGGACGGAGGAGGGATCACAAACAATACACTTCAAACATCTTTGGCAATTATTTTTGACCAGTTTTCCCCCAACTTTCTTTAAAATGAAGAAGTTTACACATAACTTAATTTTTTTATTATTAATTTTCACCACAAGAATTTTTTTAAATGTTACCATAATAAAACTACATCTTAATATGATATATTAAGAATACTTTGTATTGTTTCTTCAGTATTAACTATTTACATTTCTTCTTTTCAAACAGAATAACCACCAAAAGTCGTACCTTAAAAATTTGACTAACTGTGCTACCTCATCATTATATAAAAAACAAGTAATTTATCACATTAAATCATTTTGTATTCATACATCTGTCTGACTTTAATGGAAGAATTAGAATTATGACATTGTTTTTGAAAATATTTGCTGTGTTCCATTTTGCATCCAGGATAAACCATTTTGAGAATTCTTAGCACTCTCTTGTTCTTTCTAAGAGGGAAGAAAAGAAAAACCATCAAAACTTTAAAAACACTAAAACATACTTACAAACTGCATGCAAGCAGAATGAAGAATCTCAATAATTTATTTATATAAGCATGTAATGAATATTTACCTGATTGTATTATGAATTTATTATAATTAAATATGACTTCAGACTGTATACAATACATACTAATACAATATATTGTATATCTTATTTCTAAAAAAAAAAGTGGGGGGGGGATTTAAGTCTTATGCTATCTCGTTTTTGTTAATGTCCATTAGAGTACAGTAGAACCTCGATTCGTTTTTCATGGGGTACGTAGGAAAGAGCGATGAATGTGGGAAAACGACAAATGCGGGTTCAATTCAAAATACGAAGAAAGCAATCTTAATGCATACTCGCTAGACTGTATACTAACAAATACTAATATGTAACAAAATTGTAAAACAAATAAATAGAAGATGAAAATTAAGTGATACTTATTTTAAAAAATCAGTAATTTTATGTTGAGTTTTTTGTCAGTGAAACAGTAAATTTTCACTTAAATATTAAATAAAATATTATGTGATTTTATGTTTGCATAAAAATGTTCATACAGTTTCAAATACCGCTATTGCTTCGTACTAGTGTAGGTTCAGCTTCATCGGGATGAATGTTATCCTCTGCTTTGCCATTAATTCAATCTTTGCATCATCACACGCTTCTTGCAAGTTTAAGATACCACATGCCGCGTCCTGATTAATTGAAATGTAATCATTAAATTTCACACTATACACATCCTTTTCAACACACAACCAGTGTTCATCTGATCATCAATAAACCAAGAAATCATACCAAGAAGCAATTTAAATTTGCATCCCATATGTATCCATTTAACGTTTAATTTCATTTTGATCAGTAGAAAAATTTTACAGCGATGAATGCGGGAAAGACACTTTTTGGCAAACGATTCATGCGGGTTTCTTCAACGTTAATCAAATACAATTTGTGCAGGGACCATCGAAATAAAGCGATCAATACGGGAAAACGATGAATGCGGGAACGATAGATCGGGGTTCTACTATATTCAGAATGGTAAAACTATAACAGCAATTGAAGCTGTAGAAAATAATTATATTTAGGAGAAAACTAGTATGACAATTTTTGCTTATATTTTATCAAATCGGTGAATAGCTTTAAATGTAGAACATTTGAGTACTCCATTTATATTCAGGTAATATACAGTCTTTCTAAACAAAGATTTAAATACTAACAAAAATGTATAGAACTAGAGAGAAGAGAGTTATATTGCCAAAATATAGAATAGAAATCATACTACAGCTATACTATATATCAATACACTATATTTTAATAATTTATTAATATAGCTTTTTCCATTTTTACAAAATGATGTGTAAGAAATAACATGAAAGGTAATCATGGTTTAATACTATGTAAACAAGGGTAGATTATAAGACTTAATCTGCATCTCCTCCCCCTCCCCCCAGTTAAAATACCAGTTAGTACCATATATTTTTTATAATTCAAAACCGATATTTTCACATAAAGTTATATATTATTCATACTATGGTTAATTACTTCACTCATAACTTTAAAATTGGATTATTCTGCTTGACTAACCCATATTCTAGTAAGTATAAATTCCCATTTAATTTTATATTAATTTATAGTTCATTTCACCTTATAAGACACCAACTTTTTCCTAAAATCTTCATGAATAGAGGAATCCCATGGTGTAAAGTAAAATGCATGAGGATCATCTGTATTTGGTTTTTCATAGAGTTTTTCATTGCAAACACTGATACTTTCAGCAGCTTTTACTTTGTACAGCTCTAAATCTTTTTCATATCTGTAAAACATGTATGACACAAAATCTTAGTATGTGATTATAACACCCATTGTTGAAATTATAATTTTCAGCAGAGAAAAGGTCATTTAATGAGATTTGTTTGAAAAGAAAGATACTATAACTATAATCTAAGTAAAATTATACATTTTTAATTAAAACTTTCTTCTAATGTAGACAACTCAAAGTTAAAATACATCTGCACATTTAATTTAATTTTTTTTTTTTTTTTATAAACAGTGGAGAATTATAATTGACAAATACGAAATCTTTCATAAGTTTATTCTTTTTTTTTTTTTTTAACCATAACAGAAGAATTAAGGGAGTAGTCTGAAAGGGAAGATACTATATATATATACCGGGTGATTCAAAATAGATGTTAAGGCGATTATTTTTTAAACCGTAAGTGATAGAAACATACTTTCAATTAGCAAAGTTAGTCAAATTAAGAGTAGCTTTCAGATATGGCATTTTTTTTACTGGGGATTGAATACATATTGAAATACGAAATTTAATTTTTATGCGGTTCCTTCTTTCCTATCACTTATATTTGGGAAAATGTTGCTCTTTGTCTAAGAAAATTAATTTAAAAAATCCTGTGTCTCTAAGTGGAAGTTTCCGCGATATTGCAATTTAAAAATTTTGGCATTTGTCACCAAGCACCAAGGGGATGTCTCAAAAGTGACAAAAATTATGTTAATAGTCACTCGAGCGACACAGTTGACTCCTCAAATCCTAATTTAGCTAGAATTTGCCTGCAAATGTTTCGCAGTTTCTAGTGAAAGTTACCATACCATAGTAGCCTACGCCATGATTTTGCCCTTCTCTTTTACACTTTAAAATTCCTTCTCTAGAAGTGTGATGTTATTAGTGGATGAGCCCCCTTAAGACTAAATTATCGCTAATTTCATAAAGCAGTACCGATCATTTTAGTTAAAACTGTACCCATTAATTTCACACATGTGAACGTGTTTAATTGCTTTCCCCAACAATGGGGGGTCTTTATTTATCTTTTATCAACTCATAGTTGGTCCCCTAAAGTAAAGATTTTTTCACTGGAAAACTGACGCCAACACAGTAGGTAAAGTGGTGTAAGTCATCAGTTTCAAAATTATTTTTCTCGCTAACTATTTCACTTAGAGACACAGGATTGTTTTGTTACTTTTCTTAGACAAAGAACAACATTTTTATAAATATAAGGGATAGGAAAGGAGGGACTGTATAAAAATTAAATTTCGTATTTTAATATGTATACAACCCCCAGTAAAAAAAAATGCCATATCTGAAAGCTACTCTTAATTTGATGAACTTTTCTAATTGGAAGTATGTTTCGATCACTTACAGTTTAAAATATAATCATCTTAACATCTATTTTGAATCACCCGGTATAATTTAAATAATATATTTTAAATTAAAACTTCCTTTTGAAGTAGATAACTCAAAGTTCATATGCATTTAAAACTTTTATTATTAATTTTACAGACAGTAACAATGAAGAATTATGATTCATAAATACTAAATTTTTCATCATCAAAATGCACTAAAATTAAAGCTAAAAATTTAGAACTTACAATTCAGCAGCTTCAGAATTTAAAGGAGATTCTGTTTCAATCTTGTAAAATATCCTTTTTGCATACTGTATAACTTGCCATAAATGATTTACATTTCGCCTGTGAATTCAAATATCAACATTAACAAAACTGAATGAAATAGTGCATTTACTTTTAGTTTTCAACAATTCCAAACAGTCTTACCGCCACTTGGGAAAAGATCTTTTAACGTCCAATTCACCAGTTTCCATGTTAATCAATGGATTAAAAACAGGAGGATCGAATACAAGAATCTGAAATATAAATGCATAATCAATAATAGATAAAGCTGTTACTCAACTAAAATGCATTGAAATATGAACATACTAGATCTCTAAAGGGCTAGGATAACAGGAACTAGATCTCTAAAATCTTTTAAGATCTTTAAAATTGTAGAAAGAATCTATTATCTTAGTTTAAATTGTAAGGGAGGGCATGACCTAGGAAATTCATTTCTGGACGAAACTTCGTATAATAGTAGTACTCCTTTAGGGTGTTCACCTCTTAATGTAACAGCATAAAATAGGGGAATCAGTTCAGAGAAAAAAGACTTTGAAAATTAAATTTCATCTTATATAAGCACCATCATTTCACTGTGGCCAAACACCTCAGTTGGTAACGCACTCTCATGCAAACTGGATGTCTAGGGTTTGAGGCTCCTGCTCGACTTTTATAGTTTTTTCCCTGATTCATTTAATTAGTTTATCCAACGAAATAAATCTATTACTTACAAACTTCAATAATTTTGTTTAGAAAAAAGGCTTATTACATATTAAATGATATTTTAATAACTATAGTAGCTATTTTATTTTTTAAATAAAAAATAACTATCAGTTATGGCAATAATATGTAAAAACTTTAAATTGTGTTGTTATTTAATTTATATACATTTTTGAGTACAAACAAGAACCTGAATGGCTATTGCCAGAAAAACATTTAAAGGAACTTTTTTTTTTTTTACATCTAACACAATTAATAAAAGAGCAATTATTGCAAGAACAATGTTCTTTAAAAAATTTAGTTGGAAAACAAATATTTACATTCAAGAAATTTTTTCTATCTTCAGAAAGTTTAGCAACATACCTAGCATATCATATTATTTTATCAAAAAGTTTCAATGACAAGTGATTGAGTTTAATAGACTTCTTGTGAATTTATTTCCTGCTGTTTGATAAAATGTGCTGAATTTTGTGCAACCATTTAGTTATAATTTTTACCTGTCCATAAAAAACAAACTTCCCAAGGTTTTGTGAAGTAGGACTTGGGGGTAGTAGGAAGTAGGACAATGGGAGTTCATTTTGGAGGAATAACTTTAATTGTACAAGTAGGCAATTCCCTGTCATTCAGCAAAGTTTCATCACAAATTTCTGATTTTGTTTGTCCTCCCAAAGAGTCAATGAGAAAAACAATTTTTTTTCCTATGTGAGGTTTTTAAGCAATCTTGAAGAAAGTCAGAAATTACAATCGCTGAAATCCAGAAATAAACAGAAGGTTGGCACAAAAGTTATACTGTAATAACAGTGGTAAAACTTCTAAAAAATTATACACACTAGTATGGTAATCAAAATCTATTATCCTTGGTCCTTCACTCCTTGGGAGCACTCTTTGTTTTCAATAAAAAAACAGCTACTGCCTTACATTCACATGAATATCAGTTGGTTAGAACAGGTTTAGTAGAACCCAAAAGATAATTTTATGACCATTTATATAGAATAATTTAAAACTGCTAATTATATTTTACTGATAGAAATATTTGTAGCTAGTATTTATTAAGTACTAGCTGAAGTACCCGTTCTCCGCACGGGAATGAATGGACTTTTTGATATTAATATTTGTTGTGATTACTATTTATTGTAATAAAGAGATATAGCAAAATGGATATCGCATTATATTGTGTTCAACAATCATGCATACTGAATTTCAAGGCAATCGTTTTTACGGTGCAGAAGGCGATGCGGCGTAGCACAATCTAGTGGCGAGTTTTAGCAAAACGGATACGGCAAAAATATTCTTCGCATTCAGATATCGATGTATACGAATTTTCATGACGATCGGCTGAATAGTCTAGAAGTTCATGTGTTGACGCGACATCTAGCGTCAAGTTATAGGAAAATGGATCGTGCCAAACTCTTCCCCATGTTCAAATATCTATGTATACCTATTTTCATAGCGATCATTCGCACAGTCAAGAAGTGATACACTGCAGGGCCATCTAGTGGTTAATTAAAGTAATGATTTGCTACAGCGCCGTCATGTGGCGAGTTATAGCAAAATGGATAACGCCAAAATATTCTCATTGTTCAAATAGCTATGTATACTGATTTTCATAGCCACCGTTTGAATGGTCAAAAATTTGGCCTGCTGCAGCATCATCTAGTGGCGAGTTAAAATAATAATGCATTGCAGTGCCATCTAGTGGTGAGTAACATCAAAAGGAACACAGTTAGAATATATTCTTCGTGCTGAAACGTGTAAGTATAAGAAATTTTATGCCGATCGGTCGAACGGTATAGAAGTTGATGCGTTGCAGCGCTATTTAGCGGTAAGTTACAGCAAATGGATAGTGAAAAATATTCTCCGTGTTCTAATATTCGCGTGTACCAAATTTCATCGAAATTGGTTGGACGATATTTGCATAGCAAACGGCTAAACGGAATAGAATTCGACGTTCTGCTGCGCCACCTAGTGAAAAGTTAGAGGAAAACAGATAGCATAAAAACCTTCTCCATGATAAAAGACTTAGGTGAACCAAATTTCATGGTGATCGGTGAAACAGTGCTGGAGTTTTTCAACCTCCTACACACATACCAACATTCCTTTTTATCTATAACCAGTCTTATTATACGTATATACCAGTCTCAAGTAAAATCCAGTTTCAAATCTAAGCCTCGCCAAAGTGCCAGCATACGCCATTTTGCAAGAGTTTTTTCAGGGAATCATTCGAAGCATTGACTTAGCAGCAATCAAAATGGGAAATGGTTCGACCGCCAGGCATTTATTTGAAAAGTGGAATCCCTTAATACAGCCGCATTTTTTAAATTATCAACTATAACATGTTTTATTCATCGTTACCTCGATGTACTAAATGCGAAGATTTCAATTTTCTGAAATTTGGCGGATTTCCCCCAAGTTAAATCAATCTACTCAATTGGCGAGAATTCTGAAGCTACATCCCTTGAAATGCCCTAATAACTGCATTATTTCTGCACGGATAGTTAAAATTTAATGCTGTATTCTAAGAAAACCTACACACTTGTTTTCAAAAATGCTATTCCCTTAAGCTCTCAGTAAATTGCGCCAAAAAGCCTAAAACTGTGCAAACCGCTAGAACTCACTCTCTAAAAATCGGCCTATCAGCCATTTTTTTTTTTTTGCCAAACTAAAAAAAAATTACATATTAGTCTCTGATATCTGCGATCCTCATTGTTTTGCGTATAAAACATTTCATTCCTGCTCTCATTTCTTATGCGCACACGATATTATAATTAAAAAAATAACCTAAAAAAATAAACTAAAAAAATCATTATTATTCTTTTATTTTTACTTTAAGAATTTAAAACATTTTATTCGGCAAAATCGCCACACATGGCAACCAAGATGCTTATTTCACACACTTTTTTCACTACAGGGGTTAATATTACGTAAAGCTTTCTACGTGGAGAACATAAAAAATCTCTTAAATTCCGGGAACGGAAATTAAGAGAACCATTCAGGAGGAAAACGTTTTTAAGTGGAGTTTCAAAGTTTTAAAGTGGACTATCATTTATTCTATACTATTTTACATATCTGTGTAAAATTTCAGGCTGACAGGTCCATTTTTGTGGAATTGTATACTACCCAAATCAA
Organism: Cheiracanthium punctorium; assembly: GCA_038373885.1. Classification (NCBI taxonomy): domain Eukaryota; kingdom Metazoa; phylum Arthropoda; class Arachnida; order Araneae; family Cheiracanthiidae; genus Cheiracanthium; species Cheiracanthium punctorium. Next base: position 18,266 of record JAWZYV010012641.1, on the reverse strand, counting down.
CAAATTGACAAACAGAATTTCATTTTTATTTATAAGATAACCTACGCTTGTTTTTAAAAATACCCTCTCATTAAATTGCGCCAAGCGCTAGAATCATAGAAAATCTGACACACTTTCAGATTTTTAAATACGCACTGAAGTGCTATATATAAAAAAGAGTTATAATCCATGGGTCTTCCCTATTTTCGTTTCTTCTTTCATTAAGTTGGAAAGTGTATCATTATTCATGAGTGTGATTAAACAAAATTAAAATTGATATTTCTAACATCCTTTTTTCTGGATGTAATACATTAGATGCAGAAAAGCTGCTCAGAAAAATGCACAATTCCAACTGAATGAAAATTTCAAAAACTTATATGCAGGTGTATTCATAACCCAAATAGCAGACGATTAAATTACGATAAATAACGCCAAGCGTTAGAATTCTCCTCAAAATCGCGAGAATGCTGAAGATAGATCGCTTGAAATCCCTTAATAACTGCATTATTTTCGCACGGATCTTTAAAATTTAACGCTGTATTCTAATAAAACCTTTGCACTTGTTTTCAAAAATCCGTTTCCTTAAGCTCTCAATAAATTTCGCCAAGCCGGAAACATAGGCATAGAGTTATATGGGCCCGTGGGGCTCGAGCCCCCCCAATAAATTGTGAATAGGGGCTGAGCCCACCCAATAATTTACCACTAAATACAGAAAATTAATTTATACTAACATAAAAAAAGTATTTCACGCCATTTACAAACGTTTAAAAAAAACTTTACTTGGACTTTTAAAAATTTTCTTCGTTTGATTTCAATCATGATTTAGTATTCATTGTGACGCCACGTAACACACAATGTTACTATAAGCTGCCCTCACCAGGCTCTGGTTAATTAAAATCAGATTATGCAATATAAAGTATGAAATAAAGAAAAGTTCAGATGTGTCTAAAATGCACTATCTCATCGAAAATGTTTTTTTTTTTTCCTCCTTTGGATATTTTACACTGCTTCTATTTTTAACTTATAACATGGTAGGAAGATACTAACATGGATACTTACCCTACATAGGTGCAGCACAAAAATTTTACTATATTTTAAGCCGAAAAATCATGTAGAAAAAGTGGTTATATATATTCCATGGTAGTTGGCAGCTATTACTAAGTTATATGTACGTGAATCAGTGGCGTAGCCAGAAATTTTTCATGGGGGAGTTACGACTTCTGCAACTCACATATATGTATACGGGTGTATGATAAGGGAGTGAAAAATATACATTTTGTATGGAAAAAAATTCCTCATGGGGGGTTATGACCCCCCCTAACCCCCCCCCCCTTGGCTACGCCACTGACGTGAATATATGTGGTTGTGGGGCCCGGCCCCCCCAATAATTTTGAAAACTTTATGCTTATGGCCGGAAACTGTGCAAACCGCTAGAACTCACTTTCTCGGCATTTGAGCCATTTTATTTTTTCGCCAAACTAAAAAATTTTAACATATTAGCCTCGGAAATCTTCAATTCTTATTGTTTTGCGTATAAAACATTTCAGTCCTGCTCCGATTTCCCATGCACACGATATTATAATTTAAAAAAATATAACCTTACGAATATAAACTAACAAAAAAAAAAATCATTATTATTCTTTTATTTTTACTTTGAGAATTTAAAACATCTTATTCGGCAAAATCGCCACACATGGCAACCACGATCCTTATTTCACACTTTTTTCACTACAGGGGTTACAATTACGGAAAGCTTTTTGCGTGGAGAACATAAAAAATCTCTTAAATTCCGGGAACGGGTGGACTTTCAAAGTTTTAAAGTGGACTATGATTTATTCTATATTATTTTACATATCTGTGCAAAATTTCAGGCTGATAGGTCCATTTTTGTGGATTTGTATACAACTCAAATCCACAAACAAACAAACAGAATTTCATTTTTATTTATAAGATTATTATCATATTAGTTATTTTTTATTATAAAAAGTGTAATTAAATTATTATTTAATATAAGCCTTTTTTCTAAGCAAAATAAATGATTGACATTTGTAAATAATTGAAAAAATTAATTAAGTGAATGGAAAAAAAAAGCTGAGTGTGCACCTCGAACCCTGGATGTCCAGGTTGTGCACAAGCACTTTACTAACTAAGCTGTTCGGCCATGGTTGAATGAAAGTACTTATTAGCATATAAGCTGAAATTAAATTTTCAAAGGCTTTTTTCTCGGAATTGACACTATTAATGTATGGAGTTTTGTTGTAAAATGAATTTCCGAGGTTGTTCCCTCCCCTCATAAGACAAGGCTAATACAGTAAACAACAGAAGTAAAATATTAGATACCAGATTCATGCTTGTTACAAGCATAAAAATGATAAATAATACTTTAATGACATATTATTCACTCAGATAAACTTCAAAAACATTAGCAATACAAATAAATAATTTAAAAAACTCAAAAAATTTAAATTGGTTCTTACACATTTTTAAATAATAACAAAACAAAAAGTTAATTGCTGGAACTATAGCTCTATAAACATTAGTTATGAAGCTAATGCTTTATTTTACTTTTATTGATTCTCTACTTTTTAGTTAAAATATTTTAAAACATATATATTTACTGGGCAATCACAATCTGGATAATTATCAGGTACATATAATGTAAACCTAAACACTCCTCCTTGATAAAGACCTTGTCGCATAAAAATAACTCCAAACCATTCTATGAAGAAGAGAAGAAAAAAACCTCATTAACAAATTAATAGAAAGTTTCTACATAAATCAAGAGTTCAGGATAATACAATTTGTTTTAAAGCATCATAGCAATATAATAATATGTACAATTGCTGCAAGTCTCCATATAAAAGATTCGTACCTCCCCACCCCCAATATATATATATATATATATATATATATATATATATATATATATTATACACCCACAAAATGGATTTAAACCTACTACAGGAAATTATTTTAGAATATTTTCAAATTCATTACTTATTTTAGTATCCAAATGAGTGCATCAAAAAATTTTAATTGATGCATTTGAAATGCAGTAATAGGTTTCAAATTCAAATGTCTGAAATTCAAAATCACTTACAATCTAGACGTTTAGCTAACTGATGGGTTTCTTTCTTTTTTTTTAATAAAAAAATTTCTAACCTTTTTATAGTCTAAAATAATTAGCAGAAAAAAAATTTTTCACCCTAACCATTGTTTCTTGCCTTCAGAAACAGTAGTATATATCCATGACATCTGTGAAAGGGTATTTTTTGAAAATGCAGAAAAGAATTGAAATGAATTTTTTGTCTGATTAAAGGAAAATAACATTTTCCTTCCATTTGCTTTTTTTTTTTTTTTAACTTTACATGTACTTTAACTTGCAGCCAAGTATTTATGTTTAAAAATTTATAGTTTAATTGGTCGCTTCTAATTCACACAGTTTGGGATAAAAAATACAGAGGAATGGTCAACGGACTAATACCAGGCCTGAAAACAGCTCAAGAACAAAAAAGAGGAAATATATGTGGACACATTTTCCAGCAAAAAAATAAAAAATATACGTGTACATATTTTCAGCCATATATATTTATACTAGAGATGAGAGGACAAAAATATGGAAATGAGGAATATTGACATTTAATTTTATTCTCATGTGTGTATATATATATATTTATTTAAATACTTTTTTTAAAAGCTTAATCTTGTGAATTGGCAGACTATTAATTTACTAGCCACCTTTGGCGACCAGCTTTGGCCGTCGATGGCTGCTTTGCGGCCAAAATGTGCAATCTAGAGCACACGGGTCACTTCGCTATGGGCTTGTGCAACCTAGAGCACATGGGACTCTACGTGTCCGAAATTTGCAACCTACAGGCCGTCAACCTTCGGCAACCAGCTGGTCCACCAACGGCCTCTTCGGGACCAAAAAGTGCAACCTATGGGCTACGTGCCTTTGGTGACCACCTGGTCCGCCAACGAGCCACTCACCAATAGTTTGTCCATAATCGTATATTTTTAAAAATTTAACATGCTCGCTCGTGAGGGCCACCTGCAACGAGCGCACCTGATACATGTCCGTGTTCTAACAGTCATTTATCGCTAATACCTATGTAGCTACTAAACACAAATAGATTCCAGTCGTCGGTATAATAAGCAGTCTTCCTGCCACAACATGAACACAGAAGAGAAGGAGGGGGATATTAACTGTGTCAGTCTAACAACTACGTCTATGATTTAATTTTTTCTAGATTGGAGTCGTGCCTCAAGAAACTCAACTCTGAACTCTACAATTTCTTTCTGTTTTCTTAAGATATTGGATTCAACAGAAAGAAATTCTAAAGTTCAAAATTGAGTTGTTGAAACACGACTCCAATTAAAAAAAAATAAAATCATAGACATGACTGACACAGTTAACAGAGGCATGAAGTCTACCTAACTGGTCAGCAATTTTTAAAGCGAATTTTCATGGGCCAGCAATGCTGGTGGCTTGTCGGCTAGTAATTATAGATTTATGACAAAAACAAAATAAACAACACCAAATTAACCCAAATAAAAGCTATGACCCAACAACATTGAAATCAAAATCCATTAAAATAGGTTTTCACAAAAACACTACTACTTCTATTTTATTTTCTAAAGATTTACACATTTAAGCAATGATTTTAATTATGAAATACACTGCCAAATATATCACACTTTCACTGACTCTATATAATGTATTCAAACGAATTTATTTCAATAATTTATCTTTTGCTTCACGCTATTCAAAAGGGCAAGCAAAATTTTCATATACATTTCACTTAGTTTGGATAGTATGACACTAAGTAAATATTTACACAAATTTCATTTGCCCTTTTAGATAGTGTGATGCAAAAGATAAATTAAATTATTGAAATAAATTCATTTGAATACATTATATAGACTCAGTGAAAGTGTGATATATTTGACAGTGTATTTCATAATTAAAAGCATTGTTTGAATGTGTAAATCTTCATTAGAAAATAAAACGAAAATAAATGTAATGGAATTTAAAAACAAATCTTATTTACAGGGTCACCCAAACGACTTTCAATACATTAAAATCTATGGATACCTTCGATACATTAAAAATCTGTGTTCAATCACTATTTCGGCTAGGTCCAAAATTTCACAAACTATCTCATGCATGTTGGCTTTTGGCAAAATATTGCCAAATTAAGTGTCGGAAATAAATCTTTCAAACTGAACCCAGCTTGACACTGTCTCAAATATTTGGCTAGAAATTGCTAAACCTTAGTATTATTGCAATATTTTATCTCTTTCAAATAAAATAAGCTTAGATGAAGTGTGCGGAAAACATTATGATTTATTAGTGCGTAGGTGGAAGTTGGGTGGTGCTCACATCAGATTAAAAAAAAAAAAAAAATTATTGTTACATCTTTTTCTGTGTTTATTTTAATTGTTTCAGTATGTTTTTAAATTTCTTCCATCTTTTATAACTTTTGTGTACTTCAAATTTTCTTTTTGGGAAGTAGAATATTTCTTTCTTTTTTTCTTTGATATACAGACAGTTAAATACCTAAGAAAAATTTTATGAAATTATTTTAAAAACTTAACCAAAAAAGTAAATTTTGTTTTTAAAAGTATGTAAGGAATTGTGTGGAATTCATTAGTACACAAAATAGTTTTTCAAAATAATCATAAAACAATATTGAAAGTATAAATAAAGATAAGTTTACACTATTAAAAGTAATAATGTTTACTTACTTAAAGGGGATCCAGCTGATGGGATAACATATACTCCAGATAAGAACTGCTTTTGAAGAAGAACACTAAAAGTATACCAGAATAAAGAGTATGATTACAATTTGCATTGCACAGAGTAAATAATTTATTCCTACATTTTATTTTACAATGTACAATTTAACTTAAATGAATAATAGAACTTAGAAAAATAACAATGTCAGGATAAAATTTAAGGGCTAAAGTAGTATTCAGAATATTCAATACAAAATTCCTTTTTAAACTTGAGATAAACAGCACTATAGATTGAAATATGTAGAAACTTATAATTCTTTGTTACTTAAATAATTTTCAGACTGACTACCACAAAATAAAAGTATGTTTGTTAGATGTTATTTTTTAGACTGAAATTAAAGTTTTAAATTTCAATCTTTTATACATAAAACTTAAAAAGATTATATTACTTTTTTTACAGTTCGCAATTTCTTCACACAGTAAAAATTTAAAACTACCAAGTGGCATCGCTAAGCATGGTGTCAACCAGTGAAGGCTCATCTGGTGTCACACCTCCCCCCCTCCACATACACAGGCCAGTCAAAGTTAGTTTTGCATAAGCAAAATCGTTAACAGCATTGGGGGTATAATATTTTTTCTTTGTACACTATACAAATAATGTTTCATTTCTACAAAAATATCATTCTGTTAATAGCAAGAAAGTTCTATCAAACATTAGTTAGCTATTATGCAATTTTCCACACCACCTATATGAGGCATTGCACAAGGTGCACAAATAACATTTTTTTTTTTACATGGAGTGATTCCCCCCAGGAGGCCTATCAAAACCATGAGCCTTCAAAAAGGCTGCTTATAATTACATTACATTACATTGTCAGACTAATAAAAATTTTGCATTTTAATTCAACTAAATATTAAATTATTTTCACATTTGAAATTTAATATGTCTCATGAGACCTGCTTCATTGACATCAGTTGTTTACTCATTACAAAACTTTTTTATTTAAGAGGTCTTCTATCTTTTAAAAGTAATGAAAATCAATAAAATTTTGCCCGAATATGTGCTCCTTAATTGCATATAGAATTTATTTACTAGTAAGCTATTTAGTATCAATATAATAGCCCTTTTTATTTATATTACTGACTTCAAAGATTTCCAAAGTTAATGACAAAAATTTTATTAATCAAAAGATATTATTTTCCATAAGTGGTTCATTGCATACAGCTGTACATAGGGGAGAGCAGGGTACAGTGGATCGTTGGAGATGTTTGTAGTTCAGTGAATAGTTTTCAAACGAGAAAATTATTTAAAGTAGGTATCAAACAACTTAACTCTGTGGAAAAAGTTAAACATTTCACTTTGATTGTGGCAGGAAGAAAGAGCCACTTTATTTTCTGCTCATCTGCATGAAATTTGAAGAAATTAAGACTTTATGTTATTACACTTAAAATTTGTCAAGTAAATATGAGTTATGTGGTACATTTATATAGTCCAAATTACCTTCTTTTTTATTATGTTGTATTTAAAGGAATATTTTAACGATTTGGTATTTTGAGGTGAAAAATAATACACTGATCCACATGGGGCACACTGGGTCACTTAAAACAGGGTACAGTGGGTCAGCGACCCATTGTGTCCCCATTTATATATTTATCGTCTTTCTGTAAGTTTCTTACTTTTTAATGTTTGAATGATCTAAATTTATCTAAATAAGTCTTCCACAAAATTTTCAATTTTTCATGAAAATTAATTAAAACAAAAAATGACACCCGAGATGGTAAAAGCCTTTTCCTATAGCTCTAAAAAAATTAAGAGGCAAACCTAAAAAAATCAAAAATTCTTACAGATACACCAGTGAAAATCATAATCTAAAATGAGATGATTGAAAAAAAGAAAAGTGAAAGACCTAATGATATGAAGCAGGGGAGAGAAAAAAAAAATTGCAAGCAATTATAAGAATAGCTCAACTGAAGAAGAGGAAGAAGGAAAAGATTCTTCTAGTGAATCTGACTTTGAGGATTTAGAATTTGAACATGTAGAAGATTTTAAAGTTAATGTTGGAGACTTTGTATTATTCAAGATCTAGGGCAAGAAAAAATTCAGTTTTAAATACTATCTTACTGAAGTTGTAGACAAAAATGAAAATAAATTTAAAATGTACTACATGAAAGGAGTTCAGTCAAGTTAGGCACTTATCTTTGATGAGGCAGAAATTTACACACATATTGTGAGAAAGTAGCCAAAATCAAATGTATTGCTAGGAACTGAAAAAACAAAGTTGATTTTTGCTGTAGATTTGCAGTTGACACATCCAATAATTATTGTAAAATAACAGTTTGATTTAATATCTTAAAAATGACTATAAAACTAAAATTTTGTAAACTTAACAGGACTCAAAGGGATATTATCAAATTAAAACCCTTTTCTTTAATTTTATTAACAAATTTAGTGTGTGTATATTTTAGAATCATAAAATTAACATTTTTCTTAACATCTTTAATATCTAACTTAATATTAACTATTGTCAGGGAGTAAAAATTTTAAATTATTCACTATTGAGTGAAAGAATTATTTTTATTGTGTTTCTTGTTAGCTGACCCACTGTACCCCATTTGTTGACCCAGTGCGCCCCTTTATGTGGGTATAGTGGTAACAAAAAGTACTTAAGAAAAATAGTTTTCTACTGTAAAAAAAAGCTTTTCTTAGAACTGAACTTAAATTAACTACTATAGCCAAAAGATCAGAAAACATAATACATTAGTCTGATATTCTGTTTTCAAAATATTTTTAGAATTATATTTATTGCCGGCAAATTATGAAATGCTAACATTCTATAGAATGCCTAGGCATTGTATACAATGCTGGACTTTTTAGGCAAAGCATGAAATATGAGAATTATTACATACTTTCCCTAGGCATTGTATATAATACCTAATTTTGTGATATAATACCTAAATTTGTGAGTCTTTCATCATACAATGTCACAGATACATCTTTAATAAAAGATGATTGGGGACTGTACATCATTTTGAATATAATGATATACAGTCACCAAGGTTTATTGCTAGCGTGGGAAAAAAAGATTTTCTTTTGTAATTTCTGTATGACCCCTGAAATGTGATCATCCAACGTGATTTTTTCCCTTCGAGAGCCATTGAAAAGTGTGGTTTAAGTCACATTATATTTATCTTCATATTCTCATGCTGTTTAAGGTATGTAATTCTCAAGTTTTGTATGTCACCTCATAAATGTATGGGGCACATTTTACTAAGTGTGGATTTTTTTGTACAGGGGTTGTATACAAATTTAAAAAGTAACTTTTTTTGAAAATTAATGAGAATAATATTTTTAATGGAGTGTTGTTTCTGACTTTATTTTGAACATTTTTTCAATTTATATTACACGCTTATCGCTAATAGCTAAAGAATTAAAGCCTTTACCACCCTTTACCTACCCTGTTACCACCTTTTTGAGACACCCTGTATAAAGGGACGAGGGTCAGTTACACCCGCACCAACAGCTATGAATGAAATCTAGGGGGCGAGTTGCACCAGAATCCTTATCTTGCTCTCCCCTCAAAAATATGCTACAGCTTGCTAAAAAATATCACTGTGTCCGGCCATATCTGTAGAGGACTCTTTGAAAATATGCTGACCCATTGCGAGAATGCAGGGTTCCCCTATGATTGTCACTCAAGCATCTCATTCGTACCACTCTTGTCCAAGATCCTCTGCCACCTTCCCCAGAAAGAGAAAGTTCTCTTATTTACATCCCTGGTTAAAAGTGGAACAAAATACAGATGAAATGGCAACACATAAGTTAAGAACAACCTGCTATATTCTTGTTTTAAGAGTATGTGCTCCTTAATTGCATATAGAATTTATTTACTAGTAAGCTATTTAGTATCAATATAATAGCCCTTTTTATTTATATTACTGACTTCAAAGATTTCCAAAGTTAATGACAAAAATTTTATTAATCAAAAGATATTATTTTCCATAAGTGGTTCATTGCATACAGCTGTACATAGGGGAGAGCAGGGTACAGTGGATCGTTGGAGATGTTTGTAGTTCAGTGAATAGTTTTCAAACGAGAAAATTATTTAAAGTAGGTATCAAACAACTTAACTCTGTGGAAAAAGTTAAACATTTCACTTTGATTGTGGCAGGAAGAAAGAGCCACTTTATTTTCTGCTCATCTGCATGAAATTTGAAGAAATTAAGACTTTATGTTATTACACTTAAAATTTGTCAAGTAAATATGAGTTATGTGGTACATTTATATAGTCCAAATTACCTTCTTTTCTATTATGTTGTATTTAAAGGAATATTTTAACGATTTGGTATTTTGAGGTGAAAAATAATACACTGATCCACATGGGGCACACTGGGTCACTTAAAACAGGGTACAGTGGATCAGCGACCCATTGTGTCCCCATTTATATATTTATCGTCTTTCTGTAAGTTTCTTACTTTTTAATGTTTGAATGATCTAAATTTATCTAAATAAGTCTTCCACAAAATTTTCAATTTTTCATGAAAATTAATTAAAACAAAAAATGACACCCGAGAGGGTAAAAGCCTTTTCCTATAGCTCTAAAAAAATTAAGAGGCAAACCTAAAAAAATCAAAAATTCTTACAGATACACCAGTGAAAATCATAATCTAAAATGAGATGATTGAAAAAAAAGAAAAGTGAAAGACCTAATGATATGAAGCAGGGGAGAGAAAAAAAAAATTGCAAGCAATTATAAGAATAGCTCAACTGAAGAAGAGGAAGAAGGAAAAGATTCTTCTAGTGAATCTGACTTTGAGGATTTAGAATTTGAACATGTAGAAGATTTTAAAGTTAATGTTGGAGACTTTGTATTATTCAAGATCTAGGGCAAGAAAAAATTCAGTTTTAAATACTATCTTACTGAAGTTGTAGACAAAAATGAAAATAAATTTAAAATGTACTACATGAAAGGAGTTCAGTCAAGTTAGGCACTTATCTTTGATGAGGCAGAAATTTACACACATATTGTGAGAAAGTAGCCAAAATCAAATGTATTGCTAGGAACTGAAAAAACAAAGTTGATTTTTGCTGTAGATTTGCAGTTGACACATCCAATAATTATTGTAAAATAACAGTTTGATTTAATATCTTAAAAATGACTATAAAACTAAAATTTTGTAAACTTAACAGGACTCAAAGGGATATTATCAAATTAAAACCCTTTTCTTTAATTTTATTAACAAATTTAGTGTGTGTATATTTTAGAATCATAAAATTAACATTTTTCTTAACATCTTTAATATCTAACTTAATATTAACTATTGTCAGGGAGTAAAAATTTTAAATTATTCACTATTGAGTGAAAGAATTATTTTTATTGTGTTTCTTGTTAGCTGACCCACTGTACCCCATTTGTTGACCCAGTGCGCCCCTTTATGTGGGTATAGTGGTAACAAAAAGTACTTAAGAAAAATAGTTTTCTACTGTAAAAAAAAGCTTTTCTTAGAACTGAACTTAAATTAACTACTATAGCCAAAAGATCAGAAAACATAATACATTAGTCTGATATTCTGTTTTCAAAATATTTTTAGAATTATATTTATTGCCGGCAAATTATGAAATGCTAACATTCTATAGAATGCCTAGGCATTGTATACAATGCTGGACTTTTTAGGCAAAGCATGAAATATGAGAATTATTACATACTTTCCCTAGGCATTGTATATAATACCTAATTTTGTGATATAATACCTAAATTTGTGAGTCTTTCATCATACAATGTCACAGATACATCTTTAATAAAAGATGATTGGGGACTGTACATCATTTTGAATATAATGATATACAGTCACCAAGGTTTATTGCTAGCGTGGGAAAAAAAGATTTTCTTTTGTAATTTCTGTATGACCCCTGAAATGTGATCATCCAACGTGATTTTTTCCCTTCGAGAGCCATTGAAAAGTGTGGTTTAAGTCACATTATATTTATCTTCATATTCTCATGCTGTTTAAGGTATGTAATTCTCAAGTTTTGTATGTCACCTCATAAATGTATGGGGCACATTTTACTAAGTGTGGATTTTTTTGTACAGGGGTTGTATACAAATTTAAAAAGTAACTTTTTTTGAAAATTAATGAGAATAATATTTTTAATGGAGTGTTGTTTCTGACTTTATTTTGAACATTTTTTCAATTTATATTACACGCTTATCGCTAATAGCTAAAGAATTAAAGCCTTTACCACCCTTTACCTACCCTGTTACCACCTTTTTGAGACACCCTGTATAAAGGGACGAGGGTCAGTTACACCCGCACCAACAGCTATGAATGAAATCTAGGGGGCGAGTTGCACCAGAATCCTTATCTTGCTCTCCCCTCAAAAATATGCTACAGCTTGCTAAAAAATATCACTGTGTCCGGCCATATCTGTAGAGGACTCTTTGAAAATATGCTGACCCATTGCGAGAATGCAGGGTTCCCCTATGATTGTCACTCAAGCATCTCATTCGTACCACTCTTGTCCAAGATCCTCTGCCACCTTCCCCAGAAAGAGAAAGTTCTCTTATTTACATCCCTGGTTAAAAGTGGAACAAAATACAGATGAAATGGCAACACATAAGTTAAGAACAACCTGCTATATTCTTGTTTTAAGAGGAAATTTTAAACTGTAAAAAAAAAAAAAAAAAAGTTGAGATGAAATAACACATTTTATTTCTACAGGTGCACAGAACATGTGTCTTTCATTATATTTATTCCTATTTCTAATTTCTCAGAAGTCTTTTTCATCACCAAATCAGATCTTTTTTCAAGTTAATCGAAAATTTTAAAACCAGCATTTTTTTTGTGTTATCCCACTGCTGGTGTTATCCCTATGGGTCACACAATCAATTGTGCTGAACTAACCTAAACACTAGAAAACATTTTTTTTTTCTTTTTCTAATCCAGCTGTTGAAGGAGTAGCAGTAAGCAGTAAGTGATTGATTTTATGAGATGGCGAGTCTTTCAACTGATTCTCTAATGTAATTGTTTCTCACCAAGCTGTGGATTCAATATTCAAAAATTGCATCTTCAAATATAAAGCTTGCCAAGTGTTCCTAGATTGGGTAGGGTGGATATGAGCATGTAAAAGACAGAGATATAAAAATTTTAAAATGAATCCTATTATAGATTTGATAAAAAAAAAAGGGGGGATGAAAGGAGGAAAGAAAAATTAACATTTTGTGCACTTTAAAAAAAAAAAAAAAAAAGCTAAGGAAATGATAGAAATAATAAATTTTTAGAGGAAAAAATAAGCTTACTTTAATAACAATACCTCAAAACAGTCACTTGAATCAGAATGCCCCGGTATAATATAAAAATGTTAAGGATGCAGTGTTTTATATTTCTAAAATCTGATGACAAAACACAAACACCTTATAACTAGAGGTATGGAAATTTTGCAGAAAAAAGATTGTGAAATTTTGCTAAAATTTGCATATATAAACATTTTATATTATTATATTTTTTTATTATTATTATAAAACATTTTATATAGGCTTATATTTAATGTTAATTAAAAGCCACATGGTTGTCATTTCAACATTTGACTGTTTTAGGGATGTTCTTTTATCTGTAACAATGACATTATAATTACAAATGAAGCATTTTGCATCTACACTATTAGTTGGGCTCCAAATGCTCAGTAAAGCTGTTTCAGCAACGGTTGGAAAAGAACATTGATTAGCTCACAACATATCCTTATATGTATATATATATATGTATATAACATTGGAATCTTCATTCCTGTTTATAGATTGTAACATTAGGCGATGAAAGTGGATGTGACCATCAGTGAGGTCTTTTTTAAGAAGTGCTCTGAAGAAAGAAATTTTTGTAAAGCTTTAGAGAAATATAATTTAAGGTGTTCATACTTGCAGCCACAGAAGGGCAAAATAATTGACATTTGTTGTATTTAATTTCATGTGCAAAGAACGTTTATTAAAGTTTTTTCAGAGACGGTCCTTAGCATTGTGTTTAGATCCAGATCCCCTGACTTTGTTGGTAAAGTATTGCTTTCAAGCCTTCTAATTTGTTTCACAAATGGTGAGGAAATGGGTAATTTGAATCTTCTAATTTGCTAATTCTGTGCACATCTGAATCTTTTTACATCTGAGAGAGAAGCATTCTTTACTGTTTCTAAAAAAAAAAAAAAAAAAAAAGCTATGTTTTGTACTTATTCACAAAAATAAGAGACATTCATGTCTATTCACAAATTGCTTATATTTCACATCTGTTCGCAATTACAAGGAAATTTTGCATCTATTTTATAAAAAAAAAAAAAAATTCCGTACCTCTACTTATAATGTTATTTACAAAAATACGAGTACAAACATACTATTCTGATATTAAAGAATATTCCAGGAAAAAAGCCCTATATGCTGGATTTGGTTTAGCACTGGCATTTCTGTCAAGAACTGTTAATGGTGCATTTGATAGTTCTCCCATAGAAGGTGTTTGTGGCAAGGTCTTTTTTGAAGAGCTGACATACTGTTTGCCTGAAGATCCTTCAATGGACTTCTGTTACAGAAAATAAATAAATGAATTCATAATAACTTATAACTGTTATTTAAGGGTAAAATATGAATTAAAACACAAAACATTAACAAATTCTTAACATATAGTTAAGGGGAGAAAAAAATGATAAAATACATACAAGCAAATTTTCTGCCATTGTTGGTATTTTGAAAAACATCAAGCATCGATCTTAATGCAAAGAATATCTTATCTGCAAGTATGAAACAATATATATATATGTCAATCAAAATGGAAAATGTATTGATAATGTTGATACAAAATTAAAGTATTAAATTAAGTAGCTTAACCATTTTAGAATTTTAAAATTTCATTCAAAATACCTTTTCAACTAAAAGATTATATATAATACAATATTACTAAATATAGTTAACGTAATAAAATTAGATTACAGAATCTGTCAGTAATGTATAAGGTCAAGTGGGGTAATTAAGACCACTTTGTGCAAATTTTGCCTTTTTGAAATTTTACTTCTATTTAAACTATAGGAAAAACACTGTTTCAATAAAATTAGGGAAGAAACAGGAAACTTTTAAGAACATCCAGGGCCTGATTATGACCAACAGGGACCCCGTGCGTTGATGAATTTGGGGCCCCCATCAATGAAATTTGTTTTATTTTTCATAAAATTTTGATATAAAAAAGAATATTTCAGAACAACATTTGAAATTGGGGGCCCTTTCCAGCCGGGGGCCCTGGGCAAAGTCCCTATTTGCCCATGCGATAATAAGGCTCTGAGAACATCCCTAGTAAAAGTTTTGTTTTCATGGAATTATTAGCTTAAAATTTAAGGAGGTGGTCATAAAGAGTCAAGAGGTGGTCAAGAGTTGAATCTCAACAAAGTGACAAAATTGCAAAAAGTTTGTGTAATTATGACCATCATTGAAAGAATTTGCCATATAAGATTTTCTGTTACCATCATACATAGCTAAATTAACAAATTTGCCACCTATAGCCTGAACAAAATGGCCTACGGTCATCCATAGCAGACCGTAAGGACCGTATTTCTAAATAAGCCAGAGTAAGCTGTGGCTTAGGATAACATTTTCTGCTTTTTTCTTTAAAAAAAAAAAAAAAAAAAAAAAAAGGTGGGATGCAGATCTTATTTTCCCCCTCTTGTCTATAGCAAAAAGTAT
This sequence comes from Cheiracanthium punctorium, assembly GCA_038373885.1. NCBI lineage: Eukaryota > Metazoa > Arthropoda > Arachnida > Araneae > Cheiracanthiidae > Cheiracanthium > Cheiracanthium punctorium. The sequence goes on along the minus strand of JAWZYV010012641.1, from coordinate 2,844 downwards.
CCATGAATGCATTCATTTTTTCAAGACTGGTCACCTTCAATGTCATAAGTCATTTGCCAAGGCAAATGACTATTAATGCCGTCCCCACAGTATTACATGAACATGAATTAAATGTGATCAAAAATTTACCTCATAGAAACAATAGACCACTCCCGAAAAATATTTCCCACCTACGGCCCTTTCAAATTTAAATCAATATTTTTCTCTAGACTACAATTTTTAAGCTGATAATGCACTAATAGTATGCATGGAGACACAGGCAGGGAGGCTGTGTTAAGGGTGTCCAGACACCCTCCCTTAGTCAGCGCAAAGATGCTAATTTTGACAGCATATCCACCTTTTGTTTCCGCACTTCAAAATAGTTTACATGGTTAAAATATTTTTAAATTTCATTTAAATTTTGAAAATTTTCTATTAATTTGAAAAAATTATATTCACTAGGGGCCAAGGCCCCCAGACTCGCTACGCTCGCTTTTCGTATGAGGCATTCGGCCCCATTAGGCTTATTCGTAAAAAAAGACATAATTTCAACAGACAAAACCCGAAGATTGGATCAGATAGAATGTTACTGAGCTACACATTGCTTGGTTCTTGCATCGAAGATATTTTGTTATGAGAATCCGTGTTGTACGGGTCCTGAGCTATACTCCACCTGGAGTGCGGACTCCGCTTATAATCGCTGGAAAAATTATTTGCACTCCTCAGAAACACAATGATATTTAATGTTGCCATTCAAAAGTTATATTAATTAGGAGCTAAAGCGTAATAAAATCAGAAAATCTGTTTCAGATGTATTTTTAATAATGTAAAACCTATTGGACACCTTGCGAATTTGCCACCCATGGCGATTTTTCATTATTTGGCGACTTGCGTACATGTAAAGTTAATAAAAGCTACGGAACAGATAGAATAGCCTGCCACCAATGGCGTCTTTTCATTATTTGGCGATTTACACATGCTCACAACCTATATTTACTGTTCATTTAAGTTTCCGGAAAACCGTTATCTATATTTTTATTTACATGATCGTTTGCAGATTGGCGTACTCAACACCACGAATTATACCGTCTCGTGGCACTAGCAAATATCCAAAGTGTACTATAACTGCTATAATGGCATAGTTAACGCCACCAATATTTCAACTGGTAGCAAATAATTCAGCTGGACGAGAACCGGCTTTAAAATAATCTGAATTTTAATAATTTTTCATTTTCAAGATATTAGTTATTCTGTTTTGGAAAAACGAATAATCGCTCATTCTAAACTTCTGCTGTCTAAGCGAACTTACTACTAGAAAATTGTCAACTTTGTGTAACACATTTTGAATTACTTTTTTCATATAGTTTTTATTTTGGCGTAAAATGGGCATAATTCTAACTCATGTTTGTAAATTTCACGCGATTTTAGATACTTGGAAACGCTTTGTTGCAAAGGAATGAATGATTTTATGCCAAATCTGGCAACCATTCGGTTTATTTTTTCAGTTTTTTATTAATATCTTCTAAAATAATTCGATTTTCGAAATTTAAATCAGCTTAGCAGGTTCCTCGGAATTTTTCGAATCTGTGGCCACCTTAGTCGAAACTCAAATCCCTACGGTTTAGGAGGAGTTAGGTCAACAAGCTTTGACAGCGCCAGTGGCCTTTACTTTTTTTTAGAATAGAGAGATTCCGTAAACTATAATTTAATGAGTAATAAAGTAAATGAAAAATAAAGAGGATTGAAAATTTGAAATGTAATTGAAATTTTTTACAAAATATTTATAGTAAAGTTTACTGTCAATCAAATTTTACAGTAAGAATAGAACCCCCTTCTACTCATAGCTGGACTCCTCTCATGTGAAAGTTATGTCCGTGCAGAGATATAATAATAAAAGGAGCATGCTGGGGAGGCAGATTTTAAATTTACTTATGGGTGGTGTGGACCTAAATGTAGCCCTGACCAACAGACTGAACCAAAGTACCACCTATTCTACTGCTGTAGGTTATAGCCTACCTAGCCTATTTAGAAATCTGCCCTGCCATTATACATTTTTGCTTCAGATTACTGATTGGATCAGAAAGAGGCAGAGCTTTCCTGTAACTATGTGTAGGAATGTGAGGCAGAGGAAGAATGTAAGGTAGAGGAAGAATGTAAGGTAGAAGGTAGGCAACTGGGCACCATGAGGTCAAATTATGACTAGGCGTGGCAAGAGATCTAGTGAATCCTCCTGGGTTACCCTTACTATCAATTTGAGAATTATGTTCTTGACTGTATGCATAAAGTTAGTGATAACTAAACATCATTAATGCTTAAAATAATTGAAAAAGAAGTTCAGAAAATGCTGTCCCCATAGTTGAAGACTCAAGAAATTTAAAAATAATCAATTTTTCAATATCTGTTAAAAAGATTTCATGAAAAACATTGCTAAAAAAATATTTAATTTGCAGTATGTCCAACTCTAAACACTTATAGAAACTCATTTCAAATAACAGACTCAAAAATCATATTGCGAGACAAGACTTTGCAGTAAAGGAAGGTCATTTCACTTTCATATGACTAACATCATTTTTTCAACTCAAGCATTAAATTTTTATTTTTGGTATAATTTCTTTTCAAATTCTAGAACCTTTAAATGAAAAAGTGATGTTTTGAATATAGGTTGAATTCATAGTATTGTGAATGTTGCGAATATGATGTTCACAAGTTTGAATAATCATAACTGAACAAAAAATTGAGTTACACGAAGCTTTTCTTTTTTTGTAAACAGTATATTATATTGTTGATCATATTTTTGTATCTTATATTGTTATTATAACCAGAGGTGGCAAGTTTTTGACATTTGATGGTTTTGTCCGGTTTTAC